>JAWQRJ010000151.1:0-26336 GCA_033557515.1 Diorygopyx duplodentatus
CCATTAGTCTTAGAATACCATAATTCGTCAAGATATATCAAAATCTCACCATCAAAATTTTCGACCGAATGCATTACTTTCTCTTTATACCTTCGGGTAAGAGAAAGTAAAAAGAAGAAGTTTGGAGGCGAGCCCAGTGGAAAATGTTAGGTATATTTGCTTTTGAATATGTATTTATATTTATCTATTCCGTACGCCCCTCCTCCAGAGAACATTTTCACACGTTACCAACGTTGCCATATAGCAATATCATTAAAAAAACACGTTTTTTCAAATTTTCACATTTTCATCATTTGTGAAAAAACCTGACGTGTTACGGAATTTTGAAGGTCATTTTCGGAATCTGCGCAAACAATCCATTGAAATACACCTACTTATTTGAAAACAACAAAACCTTGCGTGTCAGTATAATCGGACCCACAAAAGATTTTATTTGGTAGCATACGTACCAGTGCAGTCAACAGACATCCTTTAAACCAATTTAACTTCATAAATATACTTTTTTAATATACATGTCTTTATCGTTAAATAATAGCCGAATAGATATTGTAAATATATAATGTATATTTATATATAGTCAGTAGAAAAAAATTACACTTATTTGTAGAAAAATAAAAATCTACCACACCATACATTTACTAACCGGGTTCATGGGCGAACCTGTGGGACATTGGTACGCGAGCGCGAAATCCCACGAGTTCCGCAACGTTCCTATAACTCTAAACCGGCCCGGCGAATGGACCGCCGTCTTCAGCCTGTTCTTGGCCGCCTCGGGTCGAGAACTGCCGCACCACACTTGTGCGAAGTTCAGAAAGAACAGCTGGTTGTTGCTCGCGTTGAAGCCGGGCAACGGATCGTCCACGTGCTTCTTTAACCAGTCCTGGTACGCCCTGAACGCCTGCTTGATGCCGCCGTTATCCGCTATGTTCTCGCCCTGCGTCGTCATCCCGTCGAGCGGCGCGTTCACTTCCGGCACAACGAACGAGTTGTACTGGTCGACGATGCACTTTGCCTTATCCCTAAACTTCTCCGTCGCCTCGTCCGACCACCAAGTGTTCAAATTACCGTCTTTATCGAACAGCCTGCCCTTGTCGTCAAAACCGTGAGTTATCTCGTGCCCGATCACGACGCCTATACCTCCGTAGTTTAGAGCTTTGGGGAAGTGTTGATGGTAGAATGGTGGCTGGAGTATACCAGCCGGGAACATGATCTGATTCTTGTTCCTACTGTAATAAGCATTAACGACGGCCGGTGCGGTGTTCCACATGTTCTTGTCGACCATCTTGCCGATCTTTTGGTGTTCGTTCCTAGTGAGGTGCCTGAGGATGCTGAGGCTGTTCTCGAAGTAAAAATCAGGGTGTACTTTGATATCCTTGTATCTTTCAATCAGCAACTGTTTGTTAAGTATTATATCTGGGTACCCAATCCGGAGTCGCATCGCATCGACTTTAGCGATAGCTATCGATCTCGTAGAATCGTCCAACCAATCGGACTGCATCAGGATGTTCTTGAAGGACAACTCCAGCTGCTTCGTCATGAAGATAGTATCGTTTTTACTCCTCTCGTCGAAGTGCGCGTTAACAAATAAGTTTCCCATGGCCATACCCAGATTGGAATTAACCTGGGCAACGCAAAACTGCCACCGTGGAGGTGACGCCTCCCTCCCGAACAATAAATGATAAAACTTTTGTTTCGCGTTCTGGAACCTCTCGTCCAAATTGTTTACGCGGTGTCGCACGAATCTCCAAAGCAAATAATTAGCTAACGTTCTACACTTCGTGCTACTCACCAAGTTAACCAAGTCTTGCAGGTAACTCATGCAGTAGCAAACTATCGGTGTGGTGATGGGAATTTCCTTCTCTGCCACCACTTCGAAGTAGCGAATCCAGTCAATTTGCGGCAAGAACACTTGCAATTCGCCCAGCGATAGTCGCGCGTAAATACTCGTCAAGTTTCGTCGATCTTCGGGGTCGGCGGTAATCATGGCGAGCTTAATTTCGAAATCGATAATTTCCTTCACGTCGTCCACAGCTTGATCTTCGGGAGCACCCAAAATGTAAACAATATCCAGCAAGAACTGATGGTAAGCTTCAATGTACTCCCTAGAGGTCTCAGATAAAAAATACTCCCTAGATGGCAATCCCAACGAGGTTTGATCTAATTGAATCACGTACTCGTCGGAATTCTTAATGTCAGGACCGATCCATTCCGATATTAACAGATCGTTGTTGTAAAGCCTAAGTTGACCTAACAGCCAAACTAAATCAAAACAAGACACATCCCATTCCCGTTCGAGAATCGGCCAACCCCGTAATTCGGACAAAAGGTGTAACAAAGGTTTATCTCCTCTACTAGTTATTAGATGTTCTTTCATGCAAGACTTGTACAAGTTTTTCGCCTTACGTATGGGATCGGCGAATTCGGTTCGTACGCTGTTCAAAACTTCCTCGAAGTACGGCGACGGAACCGTTTGGTTCGGGGCGAAATTATAAAGCTCCAAGGTGATCTTATCGTCCTCCTTAACCTTCTCTTCGTACGCATCACTGTCGGTGTCGTCTTCCAAGAGCTTCCTCAAGTGCAAGTCAAGGTTCTCGCGAAGCATTTCGAACGTGTCGAAGCCGCCGTGATCGGCTGGTATCGGATGGAATTTATACCAGTTTCCGCAAGCGTACTGATAGAAATCTTGACACGGATTGGTCGACAAATCCATGTACTTCATCATACTTTTCGCTTGGATTTGACGGAGCTCCTGCGGGGACAACTTGTTATCCCAAAGTTTGGATTGATCGACGGAATCGTTTACAGACTTTATTACGGTAATATTTTTAGACTGCATCGCCGCTGCCGGTTGACCTTTTGGCGTTGTCGTAATCATTTTTTCAATGCATATTTTTAAAGGTATCTGTATTTTTGTAGGCAACAGAGTTGACATGTTCGGATGGTGTGCATGTATACACTCTGTAGTGATTTCTGGTACGCATTCTGTTGTGGTCTCCATCACACATTCCATCGTTTCCAGTAAAGCTTCGGCCCTTATTTGCGTCGATTTTCCAGCTCCCGTTTTTTCTTCGGCGTGTGCCTTTTCCTTTTTTCTTCCCTTCTCTTCATCGCGTGGCTCAGAGGTATTTGAATCTCGTTGATCGTCATTCTCTAAATTAGATTCGTTGGTAATGTCGTCGTCGTCGTCGTCCATCACAGATGGAGGTTTTAACTTAAAATCAAGTAAAATCGGATGTTTCCCTGAACCGTGTACCTTAACTAATTTCTGCGGTTTCTTCGAAAGTGGAACCGTAATCTTTTTCACTAAATTTTTTCTCATTCCCTTCCCCTTTCTCATTCTGTGATTTAAATATGTAGGAGCTTCCGTCGACGGTGAATTGAAGTCTACGTCATCCTCAAACTCTGCATCGGAGTCGTTCACTAAGGCCGGTACCTTTTTAACCCTAGAATCGCGCGTGTACACACCCCCGTTCACGTAATTCGCTAAATTTTGCGGGTACCTTAACCTAAAAAAATTCTCGTCGTTTGGGAGCAACTTGATATCCGGATGTCCATTGGTTGACATTCCCGGGTTCTCTGGAGTAACTTCGATGATGATCTTGTGTCTGTGCGCTAGCGTTTGTCCGCCCAGAGCCGTCGATATAGCTTCGTCGGATCGACCGCTAGGGAGGACCACCTCCCTGTGAAGAGTCACCTCGCGAGGAAGCTTCTCGTAGTACGGGGTTTCCTCTACAGAAGAGGACGGGTCTGCAAATTTTTTCGTCGTGGTGTCAAATCGGTGACGAGTTGACTGCGTATTAGTCTTGTGCCTTACCGTTGGCTGTTCGGAATATTTCCAGCGTTGCGAGGTGATGGGTTCGGTCTGATCGCGAGGTTTAGGATAACTGCTAATTTTGGTGCGCTCTGAGTTTTTTGGAAGAGCGCGGTAAATGGGATATGGTTCGTCGAAACTGGGTACTTTTTTGCTCGCGTTGATTTTCCTAATATCGTCATTGTTTAAAATTGCGCCATCCGGCGCCGTTGGTCTTTTCGGATTTTGAACGTATATCACCTTAGTCGGTTGTGGATCGTTCACAGCCTCCTCGTCCTTCATGTAACTATCGTATCGGCACGACGAAGTATCCTCTGAATCCGGCGTAAAGCCCAAGTTATTCATAATCTCTGAGTTTTTCGTTTTGCTTGGAGCAAAATAAGGTTTTCTAGTTTTCCTTTGTTTAAGTGAAATGGGATATGGTTCGTCGAAACTGGGTACTTTTTTGCTCGCGTTGATTTTCCTAATATCGTCATTGTTTAAAATTGCGCCATCCGGCCCCGTTGGTCTTTTCGGATTTTGAACGTAAATCACCTTAGTCGGTTGTGGATCGTCCACAGCCTCCTCGTCCTTCATGTAACTATCGTATCGGCACGACGAAGTATCCTCTGAATCCGGCGTAAAGCCCAAGTTATTGATAATCTCTGAGTTTTTCGTTTTGCTTGGAGCAAAATAAGGTTTTTTAGTTTTGCTTTGTTTAAGTGAACCGTTCGTTGCACCACCGAATTGCAGATTGCTATCATTCTTGTCGTAAGGCTCGTTCATTATCTTCGGTCTATAGTTGAATGTAACCTGATCATCAGGTGGCGTCACTATTGCTTTCTTGTTCGAGCCGAAAGATTTTGAAATGGGATATTTAAATTTAAAACGCGGAATCTTAACTTTTGCACCTACCGTGGGTTTGGAGTTGTAATTATCCATTATTTCACCATAAACGTATGCCTCATCAGGGGGCGAATCAGTAGTATACGATTGCACTTTTGAAGGTTTCGACGTTTGCTCCATGATTTTATCGATGTTTTTTAGCTTGGGTGAATAATTGGAGGAATCATGCGAAACCTCGGAAGGTGCTTTCGATTTTTCACAATTCACCTTCGGTGTATTTAGATCCGATTGTTGCATGGAATTTGGTTTTCCTTTGTGTGAAAATTTCATAGCGGATACACCAGATTTACTATACTTGCTAGAAGGTTCTACCTCATCTTGTTTGTCTTCAGATGGTGCCTGGTGAATTGGTTCCGGCTTTTCTTGTTTTTCGTGTAATTTCGCATCGTTTGCAAGTTGCACGTCTGGATGTGATTTTTCTGTAAAGTTTTCCTCCGCGTGACTCGATTTCGGGTAAGCTTCTGATGAAAATGCCCTATGATTGTCGCAAATTGGACTGACTACTTTGATACTAAACATGGGACTGTTCACCTCAGTATGCACCGCCTTGCAATTTGGTGGAAATTGGGTACGTTCCGTCGTTCCTGCTACATATTCCCCTAACCCTTCGTAATATCCCCCTTCGTCGCGACCCTTAGCATCATCCCATTCGACCTTACTCGTTCCTGGCCCAGCTTGTTCCCCACCAGGATTCTCCTCTTCTTCCAAGACTGCATTACTCTTTCCCTCTACGATCTGTTCCCGTTCACCCTCCTCACTACCCTCCCATTCGACTTTACTAGTTCTCCCCTCGACGGGTTCTCGATTAAGGTTCTCCTCATTATCCGATTCCACCTTAGATGTTTCCTGTTCAACGGGTTCTGGATTATGTTGCTCCTCCTCGCCCCATTCTACTTTACTTGTTGCAGGTTCTGGGTGGTGCTGCTCCCCAGATTCTGAACAATGATGCTCACCCGATTCCGGATAATGATGCTCTCCCGATTCTGGGTAATGATGCTCCCCCGATTCCGGATAATGATGTTCTCCCGATTCTAGATTATGATGTTCTGCCGATTCTGGATTATGATGCTCCCCCGATTCCGGATAATGGCGTTCTCCCGATTCTGGATTATGATGCTCCCCCGATTCCGAATAATGATGTTCTCCCGATTCTTGATAATGATGCTCACCCGATTCTGGATTATGATGTTCTCCCGATTCTGGATTATGATGCTCCCCCGATTCCGGATAATGATGTTCTCCCGATTCTGGGTAATGATGCTCACCCGATTCTGGATTATGATGCTCACCCGATTCTGGATTATGATGCTCACCCGATTCTGGATAATGATGCTCATCTGATTCCGGATAATGATGCTCACCCGATTCTGGATTATGATGCTCACCCGATTCTGGATAATGATGCTCTCCGGATTCTGGATTGTGATGCTCTCCCGATTCTGGATAATGATGCTCACCCGATTCTGGATGGTTATGGTCCTCCTTGTCCGATTTCACTTTTTCACTCGTTTCCTGCTCAACAGATTCCTCGTTGTGGTTCTCCTCATTTTCCCAGTCGACTTTACTTGTTCCCTGTTCTTGTATGTGTTCCGTGGTGGGAGTATGATGTGCCCCTGTGTCCTTTCCCGCCACTTCCTTACACAATTCATTTATGTCCTTTCCCAAAAATTCCTGCAAACACTCCGTGACGGAAGCCGCAATCGTTTTTACAATTTGGTTTAAGTCTTCCGATGGTGGGGTACTTTCTTCCTCCTCATGATGATGATGACTATTTTCTACCGGGCTGACTTCTTCAGTTTCAGTGTTAGTGCTACTTTCTTTCACCGTGTATTCGTACTCAGACGTAGTTTCTGTTGTCTGCTCTTCAATCATATAGTTCATGCCGGTCATGTCAGGAGTACTTCCTTCTGATGAAGTGAAACCTGGTGGTGCGGTAAAGTTCACTACCACGTGGGTATCGTTACAGTGGACCTTGACCGTTGGCTTGCAAGTGCTCGAAGACGTATACTCCGGTTCGGCCATGAAATCGCTAGATCGGCTGGATGGTGGTAGATCGTTGAAATTAACGCTGTTCGTCTTCTCGTTGTAATCGCTCAAATCGACGGGGCACGTACCTTGGCTTTCATCTTTTAGCTCGTTAATGTCTACTCTGGACGTTGGCCAATCGTTCGATTCGGCGAATGTTTGCAAATCGTTCATGACCAATTTGGTCATCTTTGCCAACTGTTCCGTTATAGGTTTCCGTGTGATTTCGACTACCTTCTCGTTGGCCAACGACGGCATCCACGCGTCCTCACCTCCGACGTCCACACCCGAATTTTCGCTTTCCGCTATAAAATCCGCGTCTGAGTGAATGGTGCTGACGTGGAGCTCACTTAAGTGAGGACTGCTTAACTCGCTGGGACCGACTACTTTTATCGAGTTTGGGCTGTCAATCACTATTTGACAGGTCGCATTATACACCTTTCCCTTGCCGGTAGAACGAGTTTGGATTTCGGTAGTACCGCAGCCAGGGGAATCTTTTAGTAAATCCTTATTCTGTATGGACTTCACGATGTGATCGGTTGGCCATAATTTGTTCGTCTCCTCCGCCCATGCGTCGTGTTCGTTCTTTTCAGCTTCTATCTCGTTCAGGTTGCCGCTCCTGGGCGGATAATAGAGCGAGATCCCGCTTTCGGTGTTGACGTTATGCGTCTTTAAGTCGAACTTGAATTCGACGAGCGGCGGCGCGTTTCTGTTTTCGGTGATCTTCGTCGGCATTCCGTCGTAGCGTAGTCTGGTTAGGTCCGGGCATTCGTCCGAGGCGGTTATCAAACTGTCGGGATTCGCGTCGTCAGCTAAAAACGTCGTGAAGCGCGTGGTTTCCGATCGTTCGGGTTCGTTTCTAGGCGAATACAATTCCGTAACGAGCTGCAACTGGTCGTCGACGTCCTGGGTGGGTTCTTTCACCATTTCCAAAATTGTCGCTTCGGTGTGGTTGATGACCATTGGTTCACCTTTTAGCTTAGCTAAAATAAGAAAAACATCAGTTACAAAAAATCTAAATGATGGGATTGTTTGCTATACTAATGAAAAAATCAACTTAAGTGCACCAGCAATAAAATTGATTTCTTCATTTTCTTCGCAGGAAATAATTCCGCTTGCTGATATGTAAATAAAATTGAATACGACTTTAGACTAACGATAATTACTTATGCAATACATTACTTAACTATGTATGTGTATACAGGATCCCAGAACTTCGTGTACAAACTTGGAGGGGAGGTAGAGAACATCGTTAGGAACCACAATTACATAGGGAAGCATGGGCGGAAATCGATAGGTGCGCTGTACGTGAGTTCTCAATGTCGGCACCGGCGCCGCTGCCACCGGAACGTCTCGATCAACTGTAGGGCGAAGCCTTACAACCCTTTAATCTTCAGAGAGTTCAATTACTGCAGCCGGATGATCACCCATGAAATGTCGCGTTTGCACAGTGGTTTCTTCACCAAAGTGCGACCGACCCGCAATTTTCCAGGTCTGTTATGTTCAGTGATGAAGCATCCTTTTCACGTGAAGGGGTGTTCAACGCGCACATGTGGGCCTTAGACAACCAACACGGAACCCAACAACGCCTCACTGTTACGCTTTACTGTGGCCTTACGTCGACTTTGTGTCTCTTTATCACGTGAGGGTGACGTTCCCGCCCATGCTTCCCTGTGTAATTATGGTTCCTAACGATGTTCTCTACCTCCCCTCCAAGTTTGTACATGAAGGTCTGGGACATCCTGTATAATAAGTTTTCTGTGGTAGTAAAGGAAAGTATTTCTTACGTATAGAATCCGTGGTGTCGGCCATACCAATGGCGGCGGTGCCATATGTTACCCTCGAAGGATCCGTATGTGACCGTAAACCACCGAAGCCGCTGGAATCGAGCGTGTGCGGCGAAGAAACGTAAATCATACAGGTGACGTTCAGCACTTTGCCGCTCATTATCTTTTGAGTATCGGACGCGTTCAGCGGCGGCAATTTGATGGTCGCCATGCCCTGATTGGGGAAATAAGAAGACTCGCCGGACTGTACTTCGGGCCACGTCAACGACGCAGCTTTGCTTTTGTAGCTTGGCGACGTACTCGGGATATTAACTAGGTCTTCTTCGTAACCGCCCCCGTCTATTACGAGAGAGTCGGCGTCGTTGCCCTCGTCCGAACCTGCTTCCTGGCCGTCGTTCATGTCGGAACCGACTCGGGTCATGGTTACGGGGGTGATGGCGGTAGCCGTGGGTAACGTGAAGCAAATAGAGTGCGAGGGCTGCTGGAAGCCCGTCGGCGAACTGGCGGCGGCGGCGGCGGCAGGAATCGCGGTTTGCAACGTTGGCGCGGTCATCGATTTGCTGGACGTGGAACCGGCGAATGTCGAAGCGGCGCTGGCCCTTTCCGCGGACGCGACGCCACTATCGCCTGCGGTGGTAGCATGTTCCGTAATTTCTGTTGGTCTCACAGAGGTTTTGCATTCGGCACCAGCTACGGACGTAGCGGTTTCTTTAGCCGTTGGCACGGAAGGGATACTTACGGAAGAGTGCTCCCCCGACGTGACTTCGGACGTTTCCGAAGCTGGCGTCGTGCGTGGCGTCGATGGCGTTGTCATCGATGCCGTGGAGGTTATGCCGGTGGTGGCGGTCGTTGTCGGTTTTGCGGTGGTAGAAGCGGGGCGTGTCGTTGTGCTGGACCCGGCGGCTGGAATGTTAACCGTTTCCGCAGTCATGCGTGTCGTGTGTAAGTCTTCTTCGTCTTCTCCGTCCAATGCTATCAATTGTACTTTCGTTAGTTTTACAGCGGATTTATTCGCCTCCTTCGTTCTAGGTTTCGGTTTCTTGGTTTTCTTTATAACGTTCTTCTCCCCCTCGTCTTTTCCTTCTTCCGTCTTCCCTTCATTCTGTTTTTGGCCCCCTACTTCGACGTTTTTTTCTTCTTCCGTAAATTTGTGCTTTTCCGTCATTTTTCCGATTGTATTATCTTTCGGCTTGTATTTCGCATACCCCTTTATCAGCTCGTTAGGTTTATTTTTGCTAGCTTTTTTATCGGCGTCGGTTACACTATCGGCTTCAACTTGCGCATGATCGCTGATCATCGCCTGGAGGTCCGCGTTGTCGGGTAGCAACGAGGGCCCGCTGATTGCTTCAGCCTCCGTTTGTTTAGCAGAAGGGGATTCCCCCTCTTCTTCGTGTGCAACTTCGCCGTCGCCGCCGTTTTTTGTCTTGCCCTTCTTACTCGTCATCAACTTTTTTACACTGTTTCCCATCTGCTTGGACTCGCCGTTATCCTCGTCGAGCTCGCTTTCCTCTTCGTTATCAGCCATTTTGGCACTCTCTCGGTCGGATGTTGCGAAAGCAACGGAAAAAGATTTCGGCTGGTATTTTTGACCTTTATTTACACTAGAACCTGTCGCGTTTAGAGTTACATTTTGTATGCTCCCAATTACAACGTTCGGCATATTCGTGTATTGTTCCCTTAATTGATCCAACATTCCCTGGTCCGTACTGATGAATACTAAGCAACTTGTATTCAGCAATTTACCGGCGAGACCTTCGTTGGTCACTTCTGGAGGTTCAGCAACATCTTGTGCTGCCGCAGTGTCATTGGGCGCAGCAACGTTGGGCGCAGGAGCATCACTAATAGTCGTATTGCCTTCGTTCACTGTTATCGCTGTACTAACCGTCACGTTAGCGGGGAGAGCGCCTTTGCCGTTAGATGCGCCGCTCGATTGATCGCCATTTTGAGCGACCGTGTCGTCGCCGCCTGTTTCGGCCGGACTGACTTCGTCATCAGATTCAGTATGGGCGGCCAAGTATACTAGGTTCTTCGAATGAGCTTGCGGACGAATTTCCTCTAGGATGAGCGCTTTCGGTTCCTCAAACTCTTCCTTCAAATCCTCAGTAATCACTTTGGCGCGTAAGGAACTATCGGCGCCGGCAACGTTTGCTTTCAAACGCGACTTCGGCGTACGCAGCGTTGTGCTCCTCAACGGAATCAACGAATGTCCATTAAGGTTTACGATCTTGACAGTGTGCACCTTTCCGGTCAAATCTCCCAAAGGTCCGTGGTCGTCGTCCGCTTTCTGCTGTTGGACTGACGGTTGCGCGAGTAGGATTTTAACGTTCTGTTGTTTACCCGCCATCGAATCGGGTGCGTCGTGCTCTTCATCCGAGTTTTCTTCAATCGCCTGTTGCACGCCCACCGATCCGTCTGCGTCCGTATCGGATTCGTCGTGATGCGGCGCGTCGGCGAAGTCCGAATGGGATTCGGTGTGCGAGTCGGCTATTTGTGGCAAAGAGTCGTCATTCGACGGTACCATAGAAGAAATGCTGCCGAAGATACGAAACATATCCGACGGGATCGCCGACCTGGTCGGTGTGTTTGATTCTGGGTAGTCGACGTATACCTCCGAGTCGTCAGACGCTTCCTCTCTGTTCCCCGTGCTGTCGTCTTCATCGTCGCTATTCTGGTGGTTAGTCCGGGCCGATCTTTGGTCATGCGACACCCTTCTCACGCCGGGTTCCACCCCATTGACCATTGCCGTAGCGCTCTGCGAGGTCCCCTCATCGGTGACCATCGGCATGTTGCCATCATCGCTCTGTAAATTGATTGGGTGTGTATTGGCAAGGTGGTGTTGGCGCAAAATACTCTCGATCCGTCCCAAATTCTGAACATTTATGTGGGCTGACCTTCCCGTTGTCGGGAAGTTATCCGCTGCGCTCGCGATTGCGTACTGAGATTGCAGCCTGTGCTCGTTTAAATCAGAAATGCCAGCCGAATTGGTGTTCGAGTATTTGGAAGGTTTCGTTTTCTTATGTTTCGTTGGTAAGTTGGATTGGGATGGGTTTACCTTAGCGATCGGCGTCAGCGATGTCGGATTTTTTCTACTGCCGTCCGCTTCCACGGCACCCCTTCCTGTCGACGATAGGGATGCTTCGGCTAGCGCGTTCCCGGGGGCGTTGCCGTAATCTAAAAAATTACCATTGGTCAATGCGGGCATATGAAAGTCTTTCCCATTCGTACGACTATTATTACTATTTAAATTCGATCGTCCGCTTTGCCGATTTAAATTAGCACCGCCGTTCGACACGTGCATCTCTAACTTCGACATTTCGACCAAATTGAAATTTGCGCTACCATTCGGTTGGCCACGATATTCGTTTTCGTCGTTTATCGTGGTTAGATTCGTATCGGATTCTGTGGAGTTCGCTGTCGGCTCCATAGCGCTTTTTGTCGTTGCGCACGTCGTAGTCATCGGCGACGTGTCAAAATCTCCGATAAAATTGATGTCTGTATCCATAGCTGGAGTAGCCGACATCTCAAACGGCGGCCCGATAGTTGCGTTTGGATCGCAGTAATAGAACTTTCCTTCGGGTTCCGAAGTAGTCATCGTCGTGTCCAACGGATGCAGAAGCATTTGTTCGTGTATTAGCTTGGCACACTTTTCAGCGCACTCCTGGTTACACTCTTGGGCGCATAAATCAATTTTATCCAAGTTAGCCGCGTCGGCTTCTGAGTAATGTGCACGGTTCATATCGGAATCTCCCGCGGTACCGTTTATATCGTTGTCAATCGACATATTTCCATTGGCAGTATTCATATTATTATTTCCGTTTTCTTTCTGACTATTTACATTACTATTTTGATTTTTAATGCTATAACCCATATTCTGCGTATCTCCTGTGTTTTTGCCGTTCGCATACGACTTGTTGTCTTGTCCATTTCCGTTACGATTTCCGTCTTTTTTGTTACTCCCTTTGCGATTATTTGTGTTACCTACACTTTTTACACCGTTTTCGTTTATCAAATGATTTTTATCTGCGTTTCCTATATTCCCACTTACATTAGAGATGTTATTTTGCGTGTTTCCGTTGTTGTTTTTCCCAACTTTATTATTGCTTTCTTTATTTCCACCGTTAATGTTGCTGTCACCAATTTTCATATTTCTATGTCTGAATGTTTCATTTAAGCTTTTACCATTTCCAATACGATTCTGGTTCCCACCTTTGTTACTACTCAATTTGCCAACACTTCCCTCGCTTCCTCCAATGATGTTATTGCCAATAACTTCACCTTTCTTGTTATTGCTTTGCGCGTTTTCGGTATGCTTTGCATCTGTTTTAACGCTTTCTTTGCGTCCCGACCATTTAAACAAACCCTTTCTCGGAATTTTATTTCCCAACGTGGCATTTCTACCGTTACCAGCGCGATCACCTCCATCTTCAGCGTAAACGGGGTTCTTGTGATTCTTGTGGAAGATGATCTTACCGGAACTGGCGCCCGGGTAGAGCATCCCGTGCACATCGTCACTCGTCTCGTTCTTAGCCAGATCGAAACAAATATTGACAGCGGTATTGTCGTTGCCCAACATGCAATTTTCTATCATGGGATCAATACCGACTTCGTTTTCAGTCTCATTTTTGGTCCCGTTTCTTATTATACCGCAGGTGATCATGCCAGGGCCGGCCGTCGGGAAGAGTACCCTATTCACGCCGGTTGTGAAGAATCTGTGTTTGTTTGCTTCGGTGGGTATAGCATTCTGCGCGTTTCCGCCGGTCATGCAAAGGTGTTCAATCTGCATGTTTTCCGTCATGTTACTGAAGATGTTAGCGCTCTTATTCGTGCCTGTCTGGTTTGGATTAATTCCGCTTGTACCGTCCTCGAGGTTTCCTTCGTTTCTATTCTTGTTATTGTTTGAATATCTGTTGAGATTCTTGTTATTATTGATATTGGTGTTTGCGTTATTATTGTTGATATTTGCTGCTCCAATTCTATCAGCAGTCCCACTGTTCACATTGTTATTTCCATTGGTGTTTGTAGTAGGGTTCCCGTTGTTTGCAAATCTGTTAATATTTATGTTATTGTTGTTATTGGCGTTTTCGTTTACTCCCCCAATTCTATTGCCGTTGCCGCGATTTATATTGTTATTTCCATTGATGTTTGCATTAGGAGGTGCAATTCCATTTCTATTTCCGTTATTGTTTGCAAGTTTGTTAATATTTCCGTTATTGTTATTATTGACGTTTTCGTTTACTAACCCAATTCTATTACCGTTGACGCGATTTATATTGTTGTTTTCATTGACGTTTGCGTTAAAATTTGCAATTCCATTTCCGTTATTGTTTACATCTGTTGATATTCTATTATTATTGTTATTAGTGTTTTGGTTATTATTAACGTTGTTGTTTAGATTGATATTTGCATTGGAATTTGCATTCCCATTTCTATTCGCGTTACTGTTTGAATATACATTGACATTTTTGTTATTATCGCCATTAGGTTTTTCGCTATTGTTAATGTTTACTCCAGCAATTCGATTACCACCTTCATGGTTTACATCGCTATTTTCGTTAATATTTGTAAGGGGATTTCCATTCCTATTGATATTCGCGTTATTATTGCCATCATTTGGAGTATTGGTGTTTGTTACTCCTCCGATTCTATTACCATTGCCAGCAGCATTTACATTATTTCTATTGTTATTCGCATTAGAAATTACATTCCCATTTCTATTTCCGTTATTCGTTGTATGAGTATTGATAACGCCATTATCGTTAGGGTTTTCGTTCACCTCACAGTTGTTTGCCTCTCCGAGTCCATTACCGTTTCTATTGATGCTTTCGTCTGCAGACGATAATAAATTTGCAGTCTCGTTGTTTGCGTTAGTGCACGTATCAACGTTGTTGTTCGTATTTATCTTTGTGTTACAATTTTCATTTGCGTTACCATTAATATTTCCGTTATCGCTCACATTTCCGTCGGCATTTATATTTGCGTCACAATTCGAATTTTCGTCACAATTTATTATGTTATCGTTTCCTGAATCACACACAACAAAACAATTTTCGTTGCTCTCGTTATTACCATTACTATTAACGTTTTCATTCGCGTTCTCGGTTAAACACTCGTCGTCTACATCTTTGTTTACTTCACCAGGAGGATTATCCGTAATATTCGTGCAGTTTTCTGTGGTGAAGTAAAGCTCGTAATCGAGAAGACTGCTGCATTGATTCGTCGCCGTACAAATATCAGTTGTCGAAGATTTTTGTGTTGTCGCATTGGTAATTGATTTCTGGGTAGTGGTAATGTTGATTTTAATAAATATTTGACAAAAGGGGGTTTTCGCGCGAGAGTCTTTTCCCCCCTGAGACCCTTCGCCATCGCACGCTGTTCGGCCGGTATGATTGACCGCGTGATTTCCGCGTAACCGTACATCGTTCAAATCGTTGCCCTGTTCCTTGTTTGTGTTCTTTTTTGTAGTTTGAAAAAGAAAGGAGGTATCGTTAAAAAGTTCGGAATCTAATCGCCCGGCATGTGGCTTCGATGGGAAAATAAAATGTTCAGTAGGCCTTTGGTTCACAACGGGACTACTCGTGAATGAAGAAGTGGCGATCTTTTTGCACATCCCAAGAACGTGACCGTTGTCCATTTTTTCTATGGACTTCGATGTCGGCCTCTTTTTAATTTTAGTCTTACGACGTTTCATCAAGTCTTCGTCGGCGAAATACGGAAGTTGCGCAGGTCCACATTCAGTTACCGTGCCTGGAGATGGTGGGGATACTACGGTAGCCCCAGTCGTTGTACCGACGGAGGGCTTCGTCGTCTGCTGAACGCCGCCGAAGTGACAGATCGCTGCGTTTGTTTTTGGCATTACCATGCTCTTCCCGCGAAACCTAGGATCCAGCCGCATCTCGTCGATGTTGCTGAATTCCTTTTCGATCGACGGCTTAGGGGGGGTGAGCTGCTGAAGTGGAGCTTGGGACGGTTGATCAGACGAGCTGACCATCATTTCGGGACTTGCCACCTGCGGATCTACCATCGCCCGTTGCTTCTCGCCGACATTCCCTTTCATCAGTTTCATCTTATTCACACCGAGTTTCAACTTTAGTTTGCCCTTCTTCTTGCCCACCGATCCTGCATAATTATCGCTTATAGTCTCGTCAACGGGAACGCACATTTCGTAGGGAGGTTTATAGAGCTTCGCTGACTGTGCGCTATTACCATTTGGTGCTGGAAGAAAAAACGACATTATTGCCAGTTGCAGCTGATAAAGGAGCAACCGTCATTACCGTATGTGTCGAGCCTCATTTCATCCATGTCAGTGACGGCGTCGTTTGATATTCCGCCTTTTGTAGAATCCAACTCGGATTTGCTCTGAATGCTTTTCGTTGGTTGCGGGCTCTCCATGAAATCATCTGTAATCATAGGTTCGCTCACCTTCTTGTGACTGTGCTTCACCTTGTGACTCCAGCGCGTCGTCGCTGAGGGAAGAAACATCACGTGGCTGACGTCATTTTGTAAGTTTTCATTTGCAATGATTTGACCCTGAGGTCTTTGTGATTGCGAAAACTTGCCGTCCATCGGAATCTTGTCTATCGGAACCAGCTGCCCAATAGGTCGTAACGTTGGGCGTTCCACTAGATATACCGGTACGGCTAGTTGAGAAACTGCTTTTCTCGTGATCGGCTGGAACAACTGCTGAAGAAACTGTTGAGCATCGCTCTGCGTGATCACGCTCATTGCCTCTACGGGCGGTGGCTGTGGTTCGAAGTAAACCGGCTGAGAGAACATTTGTGGTACCGGTTGGTACGATGGGTTTGATAGGAACTGGACTTCTACAGGGCTGTACTTCACCCTCGCGAAATCGGCTCCTTCGGTGGGAGCCAGCGGAAACTGATTGCCCTTATTATACGCGTGATTTTTATACTTACCTCTTATTTTAACTTTATTATCTTTAGTAATTTTTACTACTATCATGGGACTGGTGGACTTACTTGATCTCCGTACGAACGGTTTTCTTGTGGTTGACCTGCTGTTCACGATCGATGACGTCAGCGACGAAGTCGTATGGAAACCGTTTGTTGGTTTCGGGCCTTCTGACGTTATCTTCACTTTACTAACCCTCGATTTAGGTACCAACTGCGCTTTTGTTTCATAATTTTTTGCTATCGTCGTCATCGCCCTTTTCGATGTATGGGTGTCCGGATGTACTGATGTGTGTTTTCCGAATTTCGAAATGGCTGACTTGGTCATTTCTTTATTTCTCACACCAGTCTTTGGTTCGTATTTGTTGGTGGACACCGTCTTCTTCGTGTTAATTCGCTTACTGTTGGATAACACTTTCGGTTTAGTGGTAGCGTTGCTCTGGGAAACATTGGTTTTAGGAGCAGTAGTGTTGGTTTGGATCACCGGCTTGGCGCCTGACGTTTGATTGGATGGTGTTCCGGTCGTGGTATTCGTGGCAGTTGAGGAGGCGCTGGTAGTGTTCCCCTTCGTCTTAGCTTTCTTGGGCCCCTTCTTGCTGTGTCCCACCGTCGTCACTACCCTCTTCGACTTCCACTTTCGCTTCTTCCTCGCCTGGTCTTCAGCGCGTCTCCGTGCTGCGTACTTATGAATGTGATGGTAGTGGTTATCTCTGGCCTCGTGCGGGTCGTCGAGAATCGTGTCCAGATTCTTCACCTGGCGCCAATTGGTGGCGGAAGCTTTCCTCCGCTGCTGCATCTGCTTGGCGAGTAGTTTGTGGAGATGCCGTTTTCTGTGTCTCGGAGGTGTCTTCACGCCCCCGTTATATTTGGTCTTGTAAACGGTGTTCGTGTTCAACGCGACCGGACTAACGATACTGTTGCTGTACTGAGGTGCTCTGTCCGTCTCGTCGCCATCGTCCCTGATCGAAAACCCCTTGACGCTGACCGCACTGCAACAAGCGGCGCAACACATCATGACAACTATGGGGAGCAGAAGTTTCGGCAGCAGGGCGACGCGTCTGCGTGTTGCAAACAGTTCGAAGGACGAACCATCTAACCGACCTTTCTCGAATGAACGTCTACATCGCATGGCAGTTCTACGTGTTTTTGTTCGGACATCTATCGATATCTTTCACGAAATGCGCGTACGTTCGGAGCATCGGCGAAAACTGTCAGAATGACAACGTCGCCGTGACAGTTCAAACGTTGCGAACAAATAGCAACAGGTTGCGTCTCTTCGCTATTTCTCCCCTTCTATTTCTACAACGATACTTTAGTCTACGATCCAGGCGAAAGAAACACTTATTGGCAATAAATTATTGTTTGCAATAAAATGACGTAATGAGGTAAGCATTCTAACATTGCCAAAGCTATAAGTATTTTGTTACACGATTGAAGAGTCAAGTAAAGCACGGTAAAACACTTGGTAAACAGTCAATCACGGACTCATCCTTTTACTTGATACGGTGTTACCAGTTAAGATTTTGTAGTATGTATCCCATCAAAGTTGTTCAGGTATGACAGGTCTCTTATTTCGGACCGGCTTTCTCTGTCTGAAGTGCTTTCCACGTAAAACGTCTAAACATCTAAGTAGTGTTTAGATAATAAGTTAATAATGCGAGACAAGTTCGCGCATTGTAATAAGTAACAAAATATTTGTAGATTACAGTAAATCGCATATAGACGCGCCTTATAGGCGTTAGCCTTTTAATTTTTCTATCTGCGCTATTCTACTATTTAATTTATCTTCATCGCTACATGGTCCTAAACTTTTACTGATTAGATATTTGATCAAAGACTTTTTGTCTAAGAGCATTTAACAACCATTTAATGAAGATGGGAGAAAATTGAAAATAATCATCAAATAATTTAGATGATTTTAGGAAAATTTTGGTCAATTTGATAATACCTACTTAACATTAACTAACTTTTTTTACAAACCATTTGTCAACAATCCTTTACCGCAGTTTTCTAACTTGATTTCCGTAAAGATCTTTTTCAGAATCAAATTATTTCGTAGAATAGCCGATGATGTTAATCAAACCCCCAAGGTGACGACAATATTAAATACAGTGGACTAATGAGATGAAAGTGTCCCAAAGAAATTGATACCATAGAAACGGAATTCATAGAAGAACATTTTCACTGTTTTATTCTGTTTCGAAAATGTATACGTTCCGTAAATTATAATTGTAATAATAAAAAAGTATCTCATTTTATTAGAAAGAAAATTAAATTGAAATGGGATGCAACCAAATTATTGTAATTATAAACACAAAAAAATGACGGAGGTATTCTTCAGCTGAAATAATAACGATTTAACTTATGTATGTACACAAATGCACCCTTTGAGACAGCGCCTTCCCAAAATTTTAATTTTTATCACACTATTCACAATTTCTCCAAAAGTACTTACCTAGCCGTTTATAACTAAATTTGAGGAAATAGTTGTTTGCTATAAATCATTTTTATTTGGGTGAAGTGGGATAGGGGTTTAATGTAAATGACGTAATTTTTACTCCCTCAACGTTATATGCTAGCTGCTACTTTAACATTGATATTTTGTCGTTTGTCTAACTTACCATTAAAATATACCGATTCCACAAATTTTCAGTTTAGAACTTAGGATACCATCCTCAATATCTGCAAAAGTACTTGGTGTTTGAAATTAAACTTGTGGATAATGCTGCTATACATCCTTCTTTGGTAGAATTTTGGCGAATTATCCTCTACGTATTAAACTATCTAAATTATCACTTTTGAGTTCTGACATAAACTTGAGTTTTTTTAATAGAAATCAGTTTTCTGCAGTCTCATAAAATAAATATTGTTTTCTTCGTTTCAGTGATATAAAACTTGATTATTTTGAAAACTAAAAAAAAATTTGGTGGTTTTTCTTTTTCTATTTTTTAATACCATCCACACTACCCTTTTGAAACCAACCACCTGCACTCCATAAGGAAGTATATTACATGTGGTACTATCGTTTATCATGCTTTGTTGTAGCTACTGTTAAGGGAAAATTCATTTAAATACATTATTCTTAGCTAAACATTACTTATTACCTATAAATAGTAACAACTGTGAACTAGTGATACCAACTGTCTTGTTGATATTAGCACAAATGTACGCATTAATCAACGCTAAATTTCCATAAAGTCGTTGACACAAACGCTTTTAACCACTGGAATATATATACTATTTCCCGCCATAAATATAAGATATGGTGCACATTCAAAGTAGGGCTGCAGTCCGAAATATACCGGGCGACTACCAAAATGCAGGATTTCAGTTATTTTTAAGTAATTATAGACTACTACCAAAATGCACGTTATTTTAAAAAACTTTTTTTGGACAATAGGATTTTTTCTGATTTTTTTCTTTAGATCAATTGGATTGTCCGAAACGTTTTCTATCCGAATCAGAATGCTTTCAGTGACAAAAAAAATTATGCGTACATTCAAGTTTTCACCTAAGGGGACGGGGGCGGGGCAAAAATTGTATAAATATCACTGAAGACATATCCTTATAAAAAACATTCCGGGGAATCCAATTTCTGGTGTCCCAAAAATGACATCAAGATATGTTCAATCCAAGATATGTTTCACAAAAAATTATCTACTCTTTCTAAATCTGTAACAAGCAATGGTATTTAAGTTTCAAGTCACGTTTTTTCGCAAAATATCGACGTCGCGCCGGCGTGTCGCTTCTCTCTTTCTATTTCTAGCAATAAAACTCCAGGTCATAAAATGTATACATTGTTTCTCCATAAGAGGTTTTTTCGAGATAACTTTCTTAAAATTAAAGATATGTTAAATCCACTCGCAATCACGAGAAAGTTTCTTCTTTTCCGCATCTAAAAGTGAGCTTTCGTCGGTCGATTTCCCAGTAATTAATTACTCCAAAAAAAAAATTGCGATGCCAACGGTGTACCAAAATTTCTTCGAAATTGCCTAAGTAACTAAGTAAAATATTTCGAAACGGCTTTCACTACATGAAAGCCCAGTGCTAGTACTATCTAAAACATATTGTCGTTTTGGTAAACATCTTGTCTTTCTAAGACTTTATAAATTTGATTGCAAAAAGAAGGGAAGCTCTTACTAGTTCTGAATATATTGTAGTGCGTTCTACATAAAGATTGAGTGCTTTTATTGCTTATTTTCATTTATTGTTAAGGTTTTGATGCTTCTTTTAGGGCTGTAAATTCATAAAATTATATTTCATTCCAAAATCCAAAGACACACGTAACATATCCGTCTGGCACAGCCCGTTCGGGCATATTGTATACTGTATACTATACCCTATAGTATACAGGTCATAAATCGGTAACAATGTAAAGGATATCACATTTTCAAATATCACACAGGTACATAACTATTACTCCAAATGCTAATATGTCAAGCTTTATAACTGGGTAGCAGACTATAACTGAAATCTAAGGATCAAAGAAACAACTTTTCACGGGGAGCCTAAACAAAACAAAAGCAAACTCGAAACTCATTTTGGCCACCCTTGACTTCTCCTAACCCTAATTAAGGACGATTAACGCAAAAATATAAGCCGTTCCTGTCCAGTTCCCATTTTAAAACCCCTAAAGAAAGACTAAAATTCGACTATGAAAACATTAAAACGATACCTGGAACTTAAATACCATTGCTTATTACAGACTTAGAAAAAGCCGTTTCGAAATCTTGTACTTAGTAACAATCCAAATATGGCCAATTTCGAAGAATTTCTGGTACATCGTTGGCTTCGCAATTTTTTTCTGGGGTAATTACTGGGAAGTCAACCAACGAGAACTCACTTTTAGATGCGGAAAAGAACAAGCTTTCTTGTGGTGTGAGTGAATTCAACATATCTTTAATTTTAAGAAAGTTATCGCGAAAAATATTGTTTCTCTTATAGAGAAACAATGTATAAATTTTATGGCTGGAGGTTTTATGGATATCGTAACACCGGTTTAGAATCTACCTCTATTTTAGATTAGTTTAATTTTAGACCGTTTGAAGGAGCTTTGCGAAGTGTTTGTGGTTGCCTATATGCGATAACATAAAGTTGGATGTGGCTACAAAATTATAATCTTATAAGCAAAAACTTATTAATATAACTCTTTGTAAAACAACCACAATATTTTAATGTGTATTTGAAAAGTTTAGCAAATATAATGAGTTATCACGACTTTACCCCTTATTTCCTTTACAATTTAAATTTCGCAGATGATTTCAAAGTTGGGACCAGAACAGTTACTGTCATCTTACGGACGTTTACCCATAGCTTTGTGATTGGCTGAAATTAGACGATTAGATTTTGTTTGATTACCCATGTGTTTGACACGTGCAACTAGATGTTTACGTGAGCACCAAATGCAACAAAACTACCAAATAACTTTCCATCTGAACAGTCATGCCGCTGGAACATTTATCCAAAGCTCACGTTCCATGGTCTAACAGGTAAGTTTTTAAATGAAATTTTTATAAAGCAAACATAACCTAACACACGTTACAGCGAGGAATGGAAAACTGTATATCACCAGTTATTTGGTGCGAACACAACCAGGGAATGTATGGAAGAAGCACTGAAAACCCTAAACAGTTGGAAAAGCCGCATGCCGCGATTGTATTCGTGTATCGAAGGAACATTGATTATTTTAAAAGGTCATTTAGAAGTTAACGATGAAGTTCCTGATGATATGTATAGACAAGTACTGGCATCGGCTATCATGAGGTAAAGAGATAGGGAAGGCTTGCGTTTTAGGGTACTTCTCAGCTATGGGAGTATCATTGTGTTTATAGGGTCATGAAAAGCACAAATAATTGTTTTGTAAAATCTATACGGTGTGTCTATGTCCAAACTGCAGATGTATTCTATAGATCCCCCTGATAAATAGAATACATATGAACATATGTGTCAAAATGCTTTTTTATTGAGGTACCAAATTAGAGCATTAAACAAAACAAATAATTAAATCTTCTACATTAAAAGTAACAAAGCAATGGAATTAATCGTTCGAAATGCCTTCAAGATTCACAGCGTCTTCTCATCGAGATCCATAAAGTTCCATCGAGCCCTATAAATCATCTCATTGTCCTCAAAATGGAGAAAGTGCATTATAGACAAAAAACGTCTACGAGGCATAATTTGCGAAAAGATGGTTGTTTTTCATTTTGACTAATACATGTCTATTTTAGATTTTTTTACCTTGTGACATTATAATGCATAACGAAAAATATGGTCTGATTTCATCATTTGTTACTGGAAACCACTCTTCATTTTAATACAGAAGCAAGAAATCTAACTTTATTTTGTCTTCCCCGTTTTACATCGATTAACTAACTCTAGCAAGATGGACCTATCCAACAAATCTTATTAAGTCCTATAGCACCTAAAATTACTTGTTGGGGGGCTATTGGCAAAATTTCTTCCTTGCGAAGTCGTGTTTTCAAAAATGTATTATTTAGCTATCGTGAAATATGAGATGGCACGTTTTAGTGTAGGTAATAGTCGGTATGCAGGTATACTTTCTTTTTTTGGAGTGAGCAATTTTTTATACAGGTGTTTTCTAGTACCATCCACTTTTTGAAATGTTCAAATGTGAAAATTTCGATTATTTTAAATTGGACACCCTATATTTTTCATCCTTCGTAAATTTTGTGTTCTTTCAATTTCCAGTACCATTTCCTAATATCAAAAAGGAAAATTAAAATCATAGAATTAAAAAAGTCCTTTTTCTTCAATATTATGTCCAAAAAGATTAACTAATGGGTTAACTACAACAATGTTCGAAATGTGCAGCTCAATGCATACCTCAATTCCGCACCGAAAGTATTTTTTCTACATTGGTATATCAGAAGAACAAGGCAGCCAACTTATTGACCCACCTTACCCGATCCACTTCTGAGGAAATACCTGATTCCACCATTGTTTATCTTCCACAGAAAAGTGAGGTACCACCATTTTGTTGTAGCCATATGTCTGCATCCTATTTAGATGAACATTTTTAAGCAATTTATTTATTTCTAGCAATTTATTCCTTAAGAAGTTTAAGTATTTTCGATCGTTTAAACATCCATCTAAGAAAATCGGATCAACCAGAAAATTATCAAATATTCCTCCCTAAATATTTATAGTCCATCTGTATTGGTGAGCAATTTTCGGGGGGAAAAATGAGGATTTTGGTCAGAGTAATAATACATATTGTGTTTATTTACATTTCCATTTTTGTGAAATTTACACCACTGATGCCATTACCCTATTGTAATTTTCTTCAATAAGGGCACTTGCTTCACAAGCATATTTTAGGTAATCCACTTGGCCTGTTCATTCAACCGCTCACTAAGGATTTTAAATTATTCTTCTCTTGGATAATGCCTTTCAGGGTACATTTCATTGTAAAGTGGGTTTGCCAAATGGCAATTTTTATTGCATTCTCCCAAAATTAAAGTTATATCCATTAACTCTTCGTGTGGAATCATAGCTCTTGAACTATAAACTTTAGGTATAGGGAATGGTATTGGAAATTGAAAACAGAAAATTTTGCATAGGATGACGAAGGGTTGGATGAAGATTTGCGTAGGATGAAAAAATATAGGATATCCAATTAAAATAATCGAGATTTTCATGTTTGAACATTTCAAAAAACAGATAGTAATAGAAAACAGCCTGTATACAAAATTGCTCATTCCAAATTAGAAGATAGTATACCTATATTCTGGCTATTAATTACACTAAAAAATGCAATCTCATATTTCACGATAATTGGATAATACATTTTTGGAAATATGGCTTCGCAAGAGAGAATTTTAAGAAAATCGCCAATAGCTCCCGAACAAGTAATTTTAGGTGCTAAAGGACTTCATAAGATTTGATGAAGAATTCCGAGAAGAAGCCAAATATGGACTAATATACAGTTAATATAATATAATGTTCCATTTAAAAAATGAAGGTGTGTACTATTTCGGACAAATTCCAAACGGTGTATATGGAAAAATATTCGTATAAGTCATAGTGCTTTGATAGTAACAACTCTTGCAAAAAAAAAATTTTTCATAAAATACATAACAAGGGAACCACAGTCCACCCACACTATTGGATTACTATTGGAAAATTTAACAAAGTGAACATTTGTGATAGAGCTTTTTTATATTTTAACTGTTTCAACTATTCCATGGTGGGTTTGCCTTGATTTCAATTAAATGTTTAACTATAATTAATCCATATATCATGAGGAGCTTAATCAATTTTAAAAGAAATATTTATATAAATATTTAACGAAAACGAAACGTTAAACTGGCAATCATTATAGTTAATTTCATTAGCAATTATAGTTAGTTATATTAGCAAATATACTAGTTGATTATTAGATCTAAAAAATAATCCCTATATCAGAACTGCTAATTAAACTTAAAAACACCATTTTAGATTTTTTTTACAAAATGAATTTTCTTGTAATTTTTGAAATAGAAAAGTATGGTTTCTATATACTTTTATTTCAAAATTATCGTATAGTTCCTATACAGGGTATCTACCCTAGACCGTCCATTAGAATATGTGGGGAACGGATAAAGCTAGAAGTATGAAAATTTAAATTGATATATGGTAGGAAGAGAACTAAAACATAAAAATATTTTCAATAAGTTGGCAGTTCCGATTATACCAGAAGTTGACAACAGCTTTGTTAATTTAAATGGAATGCCCCAATTTTAATTTTTTTTCTTAATCTACATTCAATTATCAACAACTCTCGTAATACGTTTGCCCGACCTAAACTTAATCGTTTTCAAGATATTGATTTTTTTCGCAAAAATTATGCAACTGCAGCAACATTTTGAAAAATCGGTTTTTCATAATTAGACTTATGCGATAACGTTCATACTTCATTAACCATTAGTTGAGGTATCGAACTTTTCAGCAATATACCCGACGGGACATTCTTACGTATTAGGGTCGATCAAAAAGTAAGGTTACAAAATCTGCAGTGAAGCATAGCGATTTTGTAACCTTATTTATTGATCGTCCCTCGTACATTCTTTACAAAATTGAATTTTTAAATAAGCAAACTTTAAGTGACAAAAACTGATTTTTTTAAACGATACCTATCTTATCGTATGTAGAATTAAAGTCCTTGTTAAACAGTATTGGGTTTCCCTATATCTAAAATGTATCTTTTTCCGATTATTTAAGGTTTTTTGTCCTCTTGTTGCAAAAACTATCCTTTGGCAATACATACATTCATTTGTTGTAAATTGGGTTGCCTACAAATTAGTTATCAACTTTGACGTTTAAGTTTTTTTATCAACTTAACTTAAGTTGGTTAATTTCATATTTAGGGTGAAAAATTAATGCATGCATCATTTGGAAATCGAGTTATAAAGATATTTATAAAGCATGTTAAGTTCTTGACAACGTTGAGAAGTCCTTACTGTGTTCTAAAATGGCAACTAATAATTACTCCAATATTATTATTCCGAATTTATTTATTAATGGCCAATTCATGATCAATGCCAACAAATAATAAGTAGAACAGAACATTTAACGAAAAATATCCGAATTTTCCACCGCTTAATAAAAGAAAATTCAGAAGGTTTCAATCCAATTCTATAAGTCACGGTAAAGCAACTAAGGCAATACGAAAAGCAAAACCAGTCACGAATGACGCGACCACTGTCACTATGGTTTTAGCATATTTTTATGCTAATTCAACTCACTTCACACCGCCATAGCTGATTTGAACATATCTCGTTGCTCAATGCAGAAGATTTTAAGCAAAAACGGATTTCATTCTTTTAAATTTTCACCAACTGCAGCGATGCATCCACAAGACGCAAGGCAAAGACGATAATTCTGTGAAATAGTTCTATTCTGCCTACAAGAGGAACAAAGATT
>JAWQRJ010000152.1:0-26311 GCA_033557515.1 Diorygopyx duplodentatus
ATTGTAAATATTTTGGTTATTACAACGTTTTGCACCATACATTTTGGCTTATACCCTCCCTTAATTCATTCATAATACATTTTAATTCATCAAAATCTTAAATATTATTTATTTAAAGCGTGATATACCCGGAAAGTATACCCTTCATTTCTATTGTGCTGCCATCTATTTTTCATCATATACCAAGTCTCCCTCTTAAATTATTTTCTTCAAGACAGGTAGTTAAATAGTTGCTGGCAATATCGGATTTTTCACCAGGTAGGGATTTAAATTCAAAAATTTCTACTCTAATTCCATAACTCCAATCTATAAATCCAAGAGCCCAATAGTCCAAGAGCTCGTGACCCCTTTTTCGTTAAGCGTTTGATTCACTTTGAAATTTTGGTGGTTGCATGGTGGTTGCACCTTTAGGATAGATAAATAGGGAATCACATGTTTACCTCACTTTTCGTTATACAGGAGGCACTTTTGGCAAATATGTGCCAAAAAAAGTGTTTGATTCACGGGCAGACTAAAACTACATAAAAGTTCAATTAATTTTGAACACAAAAATAAACAAGGCAGACAGTTTTGGAAGTGTAAACATAGAACCAAAGTACCCCAATTATTAAACATTGACAAAAATGTCTTATTTGACACACACACATTGACAAACACTTAGTTTTCATTTTTTGTAATTACAACTTTGGGGTGTCAAAAGTGTGTGTCAAATAACAATTCTTTAATGACGAGCTAGATGCAGCAGCAGAGTGTTGAAAAAATGCTGTTAGCTGAAGAAACTTAATCTCAAGTCGTTCTGTGTGTGTTTAATTTTTTTTTGATCCCACTTTCAATTTATTACTACCACAGAAGCGCTGAGGACACACTAGAATACTGTCAATGGTGGGTTACAGTGCAATTATATCACTTCAAAATGCGTTGTTTACGAAATATCTAACCGTTCCACAACATTTGCAGCTCCCGGTACATGCCGGCGTACTAGGGCCACGTTCTAGTATGCACACGTTAACCAATTGAAAACGGCAGCTGTAAACGGTCTCTTCTGACATCACAAAAAGCCTATTACGATAAGTCCGCTAAACTTCACAGTACTGACAAAGATAGAAGATATAAATCGGTCTGTTTCTGACCGCTTCCCACTTCATTCTGCAAGTTGTCATCTGCCAATTTTCAAATTGCGTTCCCGCCAACCGATCCCGGTATTATAAGGTTAGGGTATGCGCACTACGGTCCATATATGCACGTTACACCGATGATTAATTAGCCTTTGCAAGAAGAGGGTGCTGGAACGGCTGGAAGGATTTGAACGTCAAAGTTTAAAATTAATAAGGTGTCAGTAGGCGTTTAATGTAGTGGAAAACGTTATTATTAAATACAGATAAAAGGTAAATACGGTTTATATGTATTTTAAAGTATAAATGTTGTGAAGGGGTATTTTTTGTATATGCATAGATAGGAGTACATATAATAGAATGGATAAAAATCCCATTAAACGAAGTGATGTCGAGGCCAAAGATGAAGCAGAAAGGAAAATTAGGAAAGAGAAGGCCCTAACCGGGATAAAGAATGTCCTTTTGATGAGCGAAAAATACTCTGCTTTTTATGATACAAAACTCAACAGTGCCCTACAAAACAGGTTTGAATTTTTGACAACTATCTGTAGATGCTGTAGACTTTAGTATAGAGTGTTAGTTATTTTAGCAAAATATTTGAAAAACAAGTTTTAAAGACTACCTATTGAAATTTTGTAACATTTCATTTAACTGTGATGTAAACATAGTAAGTAACTGAAACCACTGTTTCAATTGAACACCTGTTGAAATACAATTTCCTGCTGTACAAGGTGTAACAAATAAAGTGATCCAACGCGAATATATCACATATTTGGGAAGGCACAATTTTTTTAAAAATAAAACTTAATCAAGGTATTTGAAATACATTATTTTTTAACTTATTTGATAGAGAATTAATTCCTTCATTCAATCAGGTGAAAAATTCATTTGGTTCCATAAGAAAAATATTGAATAAAATCAAAAATAAAGTTTTCGAATAGGTGGCCATGGATATTCGATCATAGCAAGGTTGCAATGCCCACAACCCCTTTTATTTTAAATTGCAATTATCAATTAGGCAAAAGAAGTAAAAATTGTTAGATACTACTATTCGAAGAAGAATAAACACTTGCTGAAATTATGTCTCAAGAAGAATTGACATTCAGACCTTGAAAACTAAGTTGAATAGTAAGTGGGCTCCGTCAGTTTTAGAAGTTATGCATTTCAGATTGACGAAAATTGCCAAAACTTATCGTTCTGGTAGTTTACTGTTATACTTTTTGTCTGGTGCCAAATAAAATATGAAATAGCTTTATTCACGTCCCTCACCACTCGACACTTCACGTCTTAATACACGCTAGATAACCATCAATACATGTCATACATGTAACATCCCTTTTCCTACATAACAAACTAATCATAAACAATATAATCACGAAATCTCTGAACAGTTTTAATTTTTCTTTTATTTGGTGTATTATGGGTATTAGTCATTTCTACAGTATGTTTTCTTTCAAAATTAACATCGTTCTCTTCTTTAGGATTATGAACATAAGTGGAATAGGAATATGGAGGTTGAATATTGCAACGTTTCTTTAAATAATGTTTATTTCTAAAAAGGTAACCTCCATCGTCCCTTACAATTTTATAGGTTCATTAGTTAATTTTTTTAACTATTCTACCTTTTCTGCAAATACTTTTTGGTTTTAATTGATACCAAATGTTTTCATTGATCGAAAATTCATTTCTGTTTACAGTTCCTCTGTCATAGTATGTCTGCTTTTTTTGATTTGCGTCCATGACACCAATAAATGCATTTTTATTAATAATCTTAGTTTTGGTTTTTTTTCATCCATGATCAAATTATTTCTTAGATTTCTCCACATTAATATTTGTGCCTGTTTATAATTTTTATAAATTGGAGTATTTCGATACGCAAGTAACGAAAGATATACATCTTCGTGATCCTCCAAAGATCTCCTTATTATTATTGGTTCTTTCAGCTAGACCATTGGTGATGTGGTGATGATAAATATATTTCAAAGTTCCATTTCTGAAAACTCTCTGATAGAAAACTCTTCTGTACTGTTAAACTGTTTGGCATACCTGGCAAATATTTCATTTTCTTTATGATGATGCTACTAGTTAAATCATTATTCAAACTTATGACTTCGGTGTATTTTGAATAGTAATCTGCCACCAATAGGAATGTTTTCCCTTTTAATTCATAGTTATCCATTTCAACTTTCTGCCATGGTTCCACTATTATTTGGTGTGGAATCATAGCTTCTTTTTTATTTGATTTCGAATATTTATTGCATACTTCGCACCTTTTTATTAAATCTTCCAATTGTGAAGTCATATTGGGCCAATAAACTGCATTTTTGGCTCTTCAAATGCATTTTGTTATACATAACTGACCTGTATGAATATCTTTAAGAATTTTATTTTGCCACTTTTGAGGTACAATGATTCTTTAGTTCACATATATCAATTTATTTGTTCCCATCGTTAATTCGGAATGAAGTCTATAAAATTGTTTCAAATTACTAGACATTTTATTAATTGACTTTGGCCAGCCATTTATTATGAAACTCTTTACAGCTTTTAATTCTTCATCTTTGTCTGTTTCTTCTTGTAATTGTTTTAATCTTTCATCTTGTATGTTAACTTTCTTTTCTATAACATGTATGTAAAATGTATGTTTCATTTATTAGCTCTTGACAAAGTGTCTGCCAGTATTAATTGTTTTCCAGGTTTGTATACCAAGTTAATTTGAAATTTTTGTAATGATAAGAGCATCCGTTGCATTCTCACAGGACAATTATTTAAAGGTTTCTGTATAATGGTTATTAATGGATTGTGATCAGATTCAACAGCAATTAGATTTCCATAGGCATATTGATAGAATTTATCCAAACCAAAGCACACTGCCAATAACTCTTTCTCAATCTGCGCATAATTACGTTGTGTTCCATTTAAAGCTTTCGAAGCAAACTGTATAGGCCTATTTTCTTGTAGCAACACTGCTCCTAAGCCATAGCTAAATGAATCAACCGACATTGTTAAAGGTTTCTTTTTATCAAAGTATTTAAGAATTGTTGTTATTTAAGACTGTTGATAACTATTTGTTTTAATTCCCCAATTAAAAATATGATTTTCTTTAATCAAATCTCTCAGCGGCTTTGTCTTAGTAGACAAATCATTGATGAAATGTCCTATATAGGTTACAAATCCCAAAAATCTTTGCACATCTTTTACATTTGGGTGTAGGCATTTCCATAATTGCTTGATTTTTTTCCATCTATCTCTATACCCTCCTTTGAAAATTTATAACCCAGGTATTTTACTTTATTTAAACCGAATTTGCACTTTTCTAGATTAAATTTAACATTTTTTTCTTCAGCAATTTTAAATGCGTTTTCCAGTACCTTATCATGTTCTTCTCTTGTCTTGTCATGTACAAGTATATCATCTATGTAAAGTTCCACTCCAGGCATTTGAAAAATTTTATTGAAGTATTCCTGAAACACTTCACTTGCTGTTTTTATCCTTAAAGGCATACGTAAAAACTTGAATCTACCGAAAGGGGTGCCAAAAGTACACAAATTACTTGAGTATTCATAGAGAGCTATGTTCCAAAAACCACTTGTAGCATCCAAAATACTGAAAGTAGTTAACCCATTCAAATTGTTGCATATTTCGTCTGTTTGGCATTTTGTATTTACTCGATTTTATTACTCGACTTAAATCTTTCGAATCGAGACACATACGTAAACCATCGTAAACGATTCCATCTGCTTTTCGCACTACCAGATATAAGTTTAACAAGTTTTCTGAACTTCCTTCAACTCTTTTTATGATTTCCATTTTTTCAAGTTTGATCTAGTAATTTTTGATGATCTGAAACTGATCTTGAAGCATGAACGGAACATTTCTTATGGGATTAAATAATCCCATAAGAAATGGGATTATTAAGAAGGGATATCCCTTAAGAAGGGATACTGTTTTCTTGAATTTCTGTATGGTATGGTTTTCCTATCTTACCAATACCATTAAATATTTTTTTATATTTATTAATAAGAGTCTTATAGTTTGAATTAGTATTATTCTCCACTAAGTTTATGTGTTTAACATTAATATCCTGATCTAATTTAATTATTTTCCATTTCATTGAGGTATCTATACTTAAAATCGAGTCTTGATTTTCACTCTCTCTTAATGTTTATAAAACATTTCCCCAAGACAGGAATTTTATCTCTGTTATAGGCTAACAAAATGTCATTTGTTGTTTTGATTTTATTTGTGTCAAATTCCACGAATTTCAGATTCTTCAATATTTTCTATTGCAAAATAGGCACACTGCATCTTCCTCATCTGGTGTACAACCTGGTAAAACGTCCATCTCAGATGATACGTCGGAGAGGAATGATTGTTCATCTTCACTAGACTCGTGCTAAAACAGTTGCCTTGAGTGTGTAGGTCTACTATCAAGCTTCATGTTATTTGGAAAACGTTTTTCAACTTTTGACAATTTTGTCTTAACTACCATTGCACTCTTCTTATCTTGATCCTCATTCTTACTTTTTCCATCCTTCTTGATTTTTCCAACCTTCTTAGCTGCCAGATCTAGCTCTAATTGAGTTTTATATGGGGATGCTGTTAAAATGTTTGATGTTCCGGGTTATAATAAAAATGTGTTCTTGAATTTACATCTTATACAGTGTCCCAGAACTTCGTGTACAAACTTGGAGGGGAGGTAAAGAACATAGCTAGGAACCATAATTACATGGGAAAGCATGGGCAGAAATCGATAGGTGGCGTTGTACATGAGCTCGCAAGGTCGGCACCGGTGCCGCTGCCACCGAAACGTCTCGATCAACTGCAGGGCGAAACCTTACATCACTTCCATCTTCAGAGAATTCAATTATTGCAGGCGGATGATCACCCATGACGTGTCGCGTTTGCATAGGGGTTTCTTCATCCAAGTGCGACCGAACCGTAATTTTCCAGTTGTGTTATGTTCAGTGATGAAGCAACCTTTTTACGTGAAGGGGTGTTCAACGCGCACATGTGGCCCTTAGACAACCCACACGGAACCCAACAACGCTTCACTGTTACGCTTTACTGTAGCCTTACTACATCTTTGTGTCTGTTTATCTCGTGGGGGTGACGTTTCCGCCCATGCTTTCCTATGTAATTATGGTTCCTAACGATGTTCTCTACCTTCCCTCCAAGTTTGTACACGAAGTTCTGGGACACCTGTATATGATGCCCGCCATAACAATGTCAATACTAATATCTTAGCAAGGCTTGAAATTTCTCAACAATGTTTCCACTGGTATAAAATAATTTAATTAATTAGTTATTTTAACCACTTAACAGTCAGATTTTAGTGAGACAGGGTGAAGAGAGACCGAATTACGCTCGGAAAAAGCAGTCAAGTGGTTAATCATGTAAAGTTGTTGTTATATTATTTTCTTTACTTGCAGTGAAGGGAAAAGGGTTCAAAATATGATCAAGAACCACAAACACACCAAAGGTAAAAAAAAGTATAACAAGTGGTACTGAAACTTGATTTTTTATTTTTTTTCAACAGAAACACATCATGATGTACTGAATCAACTAAACTATTTTAAAGGAAGTCTACATGATTATCAAAAGGAAGGCTTAATCTGGATGAAAGTAAGTCTCGCTGAGTTTATTCACAAAATTAGGCACCCAGGGAAACTATTTTTCAGACTTTGTGCGAACACGGTGTTAATGGTATTCTGGCAGACGAAATGGGTCTAGGAAAAACAGTACAGGTCATAGCTCTGCTGGCCCACTTGTACGAAAAAAAAATGGCTGGCCCCTTCCTAATAGTGGTCCCTCTTTCCACGCTGCCTAATTGGTCTGCAGAATTGAAAAGGTTTGCTCCAAAACTTCCTGTGGTTGTATTTTATGGGTACAAAGATGTAAGGCCCGGGTTAAAGAAGAACTTGACGAAAGCATTCGATTTGGACGGCAGATCAGTTCGACCGATAATTGTCACCACCACTCATATGATATCGAAAGAGCTAGGTACATTTCAAGCGCTAAACTTGAAGTATTTGATACTTGATGAAGCGCATAATTTGAAGAACCACCACTCACAAGTATCGCGGTAAGTTTTTATTGTAGAATTTTTATAATTTCAAAAAAGAGTTTTCCTCCATTGCAGTATTAGTATTTGTATTCCATTTTAGGTTTCTGAATATTAGAAGAAGTCAGTTTTCGATTAATAACTTTAAATAAAACTTCTTCGATTATATATAGGAAAGCTAGAAACGTACGTAGGACTGATTTTTGGAAAAATAGTACACTTAAGAAAAAAAAATTATAAATTATTTATTTATATTTATAATAGTTTATAAAAAATAGCATTATATCCAAAAAATCAATTTTCAATAATTAGTTCAAAATTTGCAATTAAAAATACCTACTTTCCAAAACATTTATGCCTAGTTGCACACAGCAACTTAAATTTTCAAATTTGAATTTTTCAATCTGATGTACCAGAATTCAAATGTGAATCCCTTCAAAAAGCAGGTTATGATGTGTTAACGTGTTTGTGCTGCACAAACTGATGTTTGCTAGACGATGACTGAACTCTATGATAAACATTTTGAACATAAAATAAAGTATTAAAATACACATTTTTATTTTTCAGAGATATGCGTTCTTTAACGTCTACAAACAAATTATTACTCACCGGCACACCATTACAAAACAATTTAGACGAATTGTGGAGCTTGTTAAACTTCATAATGCCGCTGATATTCAAAAATATCGACACTTTCTCTTCTTTATTACTGTTGGAGGATTTAGCGGTATTTATTTTACTAATTTTTATAGAAAATAGTCTTTGAGTTAGATAGACTACAACATTTTAGTAGGTAGCTTTGCATAAAAGCTACCTTGGGGTTTAAACATAGCTATCCCATTAAAATTTTCATTTACAAAATGATTTGCTATCTCGTTGACTAAAACTAAATCAGTAATGTTACGTTTTCAGGATGACAATAAAGTACTCCAGGAAGAAAAATCGAATAATCTTTTCTCAACATTACACAAAGTTTTATCACCTTTTATGTTGCGTCGTTTAAAATGTGATGTCTTGTCAGATCTAGTTCCAAAAAAAGAAGTTCTTGTATATTGTCCACTGAGCAAACTTCAAAAAACTTTGTATACATATGTATTAGACAAGAATATTAAAGCTTTAGGTGGAAATACTTTTGAAATAGAAGAGGTATTAATTAACCTTTTTTTTGTTTTAACGAACTAATTTAATTGTCTAATCCAATAAAAATAATCTTTTGTTTAATATAATAAAATATTTTTAGATTGATATAAACCAACCAAAGAAAAAACGCAAATGCACGGAAAATATCGATTATACTCTACCGAAGGGTTTATTGAAGAAAGAGCAAAAAGAAAACGAAGAATCAGTTACAAGTGCTGTTTCTTCTCGACGAGTAGAAAGTAGTTCCAAAGTATTAGAGAAAATAGAAGATACCGACAACTTTATAAAAAAAGTGACATCACTCAGCAATCCAGTGGCCATGTTCAAGAAGATCGTCGATCACCCATTTCTAGTAAATATTCCTGTCACAGCTGATAAGAAAGACGTTGTTCTTGATAACAGATTAATAACGGAAAGTGGGAAGATGATGGTTTTAGATGCTATGCTTCCTAAATTGAAAGAAACAAAACATAAGGTACGAATTCACACTTTTACTGATAATTAGTGATGTCAAAAAGTAAGTAAAATGAAAAAGATCTGAAAACAGTTGAAAAATCAACCAGAAAAAACATAATTTTTTTATTAATTGAAATGATTGCAATAAAAAAATTCTTTTTTGCAGATATTACTTTTCAGCACATTAACGATGATGCTAGATCTAATCGAAGAATATTTAACAATGAAAGGCCACACTTTCTGTAGATTGGATGGAGGAACAGGTCTGGATGAGCGCGAGGAAACTATAGAGGAATTCAACAAAAATCCCGATTTATTTATATTTTTGATCTCTACTCGTGCCGGAGGGTTAGGTTTGAATTTAACTGGTGCCGATACGGTCATCTTCTTCGATCGAGATTGGGTATTTTAATATTTTCTATATTGATATGTTTGTTTTTAATCTTTAATCTTAATCTTTAGAATCCCCAAGTTGATATACAAGCTCAGGACCGTTGTCACAGAATTGGGCAAAACAAGCCCGTTATGGTGTATTCATTAATTGCGCAGAATACTATCGATGAAAAAATTGTGGCCCGGGGGCACATGAAACGCCGCCTAGAGAAGATTGTGATTAAAAATGGGAAATTCAGGAATGCGAACCAAGAGGACTACAAGGTGGACTTGAAAGAGCTGCAAGAGATGTTGGCAGCCGATAAGTCCGAGATCTGTAACGGGAAAGTTTACTCTGCCCAGGAGTTGGAGAAATTACTTGACAGATCTGAACTGTACAAAGCGATGGAGATGACTAGAGCTAATAGTGAGAACCAGGAGAACCAACCAAATAATAAATGAACTAATTTTTGTTTCTATATTCCTACAAATAAAATAAGACCTATGCCATCACAGAGTTGGAGAAATTACACAACGAATCCATTTTACACAAACAGATGGTATTACTATATTTATTAACCATTTATTACCATGATTTACCTGAACTATTGTATTACTGTTTTTTATTACAAATAAAATGAATATTTTCTTAAAGATTTCTGGTTATAAATTAATTAAAATTGCCAAGATGAAGTTAGGTTTGCATGAAAGGTAAGAAAGTTTTTTATAATCACATTTATGTAATTATATGTAGATCAGGGACTGTTGGAAAGGGTTATTAGGACATTTGTAGTTTTATGTGCTCTCAAACAAGTGTAAAGTAATAGAAGCAATATTCGATTTTTTTATATAATAAAATTAGTAGCTTAAATATCTTTAATATAAGTTCAATTGTGGACTTTAATGTGCAGAATTACAAACCTCTTAGGTTGCAATGATTCGATGGGCTTTAGAGAAACCAGTGAAGGGAAAAATAAACTCTTTGAAAATGATGTCCCTTTTTATTACTGAGTATAGAATCACAGAAAAAATTAAGAAATTTCATTAATTTTATTGCAATATTGCAGAACACCGAAGTTTCCAGTTATCATCCAGTCTTTGTCTTTTTTCTCAGCATCTTCGGCAACACCAGGTTGTAATCCACAAATTAAGTCTGCTTTTAGAGTCCTTAAGGTACAAAGTTTTGTTGGGTGGAAATCTTCTAAAGCACTTGCAAAGGGAGTTGTGGGTATCCAGTTTTTTTCACCAATCAACTTTCGATAGTTTAAATCTCCTTTGAATATTACAAGTTTTGCCTGAGCTAATTTTTTATATAGATCTGGATCTATCCTGTACATGTCTTTATAAGTATATGGTAAGGTCCAAAAATCATGTTCTTCAATTGTCCAAGCTGAAGACTTTACATGATTCAGCCACTTTTCTCCTAATTTTTTCAAGGTGGAATTCTTACTGGACTTTAACTGTTGTAGCATCCAATTAAAGTCTGGTGTTGTCACGTCCGAAACAAACCAGGGAATGGACTTCACATAGAACCGAACAGTTTTTGCCAATTTGAATTTTAATAGAAAATCTGCTACACATAAATCGCTAAATAATTCGTATCCAGCATTATCCAAAATAATATCTATAATTTTTAATGAATCGGATATCTTATAACAGCGGTGTTTGTTTTCAAAATGCAATGAAAACAACCTCCTCAAATATTGTGAAACGTGTTATTTACCAACGGTTTCCGGAACATTTGTTGTTGCAGACACAGCATCCCATATATCACCAGATGCATCTGAGAGGATATTAGCATTCAACGAATCCAAATTATCTACATGGCTTTCTTCTTCTTTTACAACACCACATGATATGGATAAATCACATTTATTGCCCCATAAATTTAGCTATTAAGAAAGAAAAGGATTACAAGTTTTTATATTTAGGGCATTTACATTGTATTCATATATTTTTTAAATAAATGTAACTGAAAGTTGGTTAACTTTACAACATTTTCAATTATTATACAAAGCTGGCATTCCAAAAATACTAGAAACTGCTGTTCAACAGTACCGATAAGAACATCGCATCGGCAAAATTAGAAATAATCCTTGTAACATGTCTGAGTTGAATGTGTGTTGTATGATGTATGATTGAGTGACGATGAAAATCCAATGGATGTTCTAGTGATGATAATGAGATTGATTGAAGAGTAAGAGCTAAAGTAAGTAATCAAATAGTCGCAGTAATTTCCCCTGCGCTAAATGGACGTATTACGACATTTGTCCTAAAGCGCATTTTCGGTAAATCGAACATTTTCGTGAAAAATCGATTTCCCCAAATTGAAGAGTAAGAGCTAAAGTAAGCAATGAAATAGTCGCAGCAGTTTCCGCTGTGCTACATGGACGTAGTAGGATATTTGCCCTAAAACGCATTTCCGAGTAAATCGAACATTCGAAGAAATTCGCATAAAATTCGAAGACATTCGAAAAAATTTGATGAAATTTGAAGAGATTTTAACAGATTCGGAAAAAGTTGAAATAATTCGAAGAAAATTCAAAGAAATCCCAATAAAATTTGAAGACATTCGAATAACTTGAAATTCTAAGAAAATTAGAGGATTTAGAAGAAAGTTGAAGAAAATTGGAAGAAATGCCAAGAAAATTAGAAGATATTCGAACAAAACTGGAAGAAATACCAAGAAGGTTTGATGAAATTCAAAGAAATTTGATGATATTCTTAAGAAATTTGAAATAATTTGAAGAAATTTCAAAGAAATCCCAAGAAAATTTGAAGATATTCGAACAAAACTGGAAGAAATACCAAGTAAATTCGAAGAAATTTGAAGACATTCGAAGATATTGAAGAAGTTCCAAAAAAATTCGAAGATATTCGAAGAAATTTTAGAAAATTCGAAAAAAAATCGGATATTCGAAGAAATTTGACAAAATTCGAAGAAATTCGAAAAAAAAAAATCGAAGATATTCGAAGAAATTTCAAAGAAAATTCGAAGAAATTCTAAGATGTAAATCAAAGAAAGTTACTCAGTGTACTGCACGACTATATATTTTAAGAAACAATATATTTCTGCCGTTCACCTTAAAAACGTGAAATTTCCACTGCGCTAAAGAGACGTATTAGGACATTTGTCCTAAAACGCATTTCCAAGTAAATTGAACATTTTCGTTAAAAATCGACTATTTCGCTAAATTGAAGAGTAAGAGCTCACGCAGGTAATGAAGTTGTCGCAGAATGGAAACTACTGCGCTAAATGGATGTATTACGACATTTGTCCTAAAGCGCATTTTCGGTAAATCGAACATTTTCGTGAAAAAACGACTATTTCCCTAAATTGAAGAGTAAGAGCTAAAGTAAGCAATGATGTAGTGGTAGCAGTTTCCGCTGCGCCAAATGGACGTATTAGGACATTTGTCCTAAAAGAGATTCTAACAGATTCGAAAAAAGTTGAAATAATTGGAAGACAATTCGTAGAAATTCCAAGAAAATTTGAAGACATTCAAAGAAATTTGATGAAAATCGAAGAAATTTGATGAAATTAAAAAAGAAGAAAATTGGAAGAAATTTCAAGAAAATTCGAAGATATTCGAAATTTGAGAAAATAAAAAAAATTGGGGATATTCTAAGAAATTTGAAAAAAATTGAAGAAAATTCGAATAAAATTTGAAGACATTTCAAAGAGAATTCAAAGAAATTGTAAGATGTAAATCAAGGAAAGTTACTCAGTGTACAGTCGGACAGTACACTGAAAAATCGAATATTTCCCTAAATTGAAGAAGGGCTAAAGTAGGTTTATACTTAATTGTGCGAGTGCAATTCATTGAATTTGTTAAACATGACGATATATAAAACATTACTTATATCACAATAAACATTCATATAAATGTGTGAAACAAATATTATTTTTATTAATAACGAATTATTTGAGCAACAAAACCGTAAGTTTCTATATCAATCCCTCCTCTTAAAACTAAGAAAATTAAATTGTCTGCCTGAGCAGTGCTGACTAAAAATAAATTGCAGTTCAAGGGGTTAATGTAACTAAATTTTTATATTTGAGCTGTTACTTCTGTTCTCGTGTAACCGTACCTTTAATAAATTAATAAACTCCTTTTGTTTGTCGCATTCACTGTCTGCTAAAACTTTTGTGAAAACATTTGCCAATTGTATGATAATTTGAAGGGACTTATTAAATGAATCTTCTTTTTGCCAAATAAATGGATCTAGGTCCCGAAGTAAATTTCTAGAAAATATCTTTTAAAATATTATACAAATTACACCGTAATACAAACGTTTTTTCAACGGCTGCCATAAGTCTTCGATAAACATAACATTCCAAATGTAACCATTGGGCGTTATATGGTGTGGGTTGTTCAATTTTCGCTACTTGCTCTTCGTAAAACTGATTGTATAAAGCCGCATCACGTGTACCCTCAATTCTCAATATTGGCTTATTTGTTTGTACCTCATATTTTAACTTGGATATTTCGCCAATAATTGCCTTTAATTCATCAGCAGAGTCCTGTCAGGAAATGCAAAATAGTTAACGTTATTTTTGCAGCATTCCTAAATTAACATTTATTACATACTAGACCATAGAATTTATATATGTCTTCCTTGTTTCTAGTCAGTAAATCAATGGTGTTTGTTAAAATTACGGGTATACGATCTTTAACGGTGTAAAATGCGAAACTTCTACAATGTGACAGAACAATATAACCTAAAAGTTAAGAGATGCAAACCTTCTGGAAAATATACCTCTTGTAAAAAGCTGTAAGGGACGCATTTATGGGCGTTTTTAAATCTAAACCAAGAGATGGTCGTCCTTCCATTTTACAGCCTTTAAAGAATTTCGTTCACTTTCTAGCACCACGCGCATCGAAAATAATCTAAAAGCCGAATAATAATCAAGAGTTTGTTATTTACTACTATCGAGTTCAAGGCCTTACTTAATTCACATGTCTGTTGGCTAGGTGGCAGCGCCATAGTTGAAACGAGTTTTAGGAATTTTATACGGAACATTGAATTAGAAATCTGTATTATCAACAAATTTCAATTAAACCAAGGAGTGGAAATCGTTCAAATTAAAAATATTTTTACACTGTCAAACGAGTTAAATCTCCGCTATGGAAAAATCAGGGAATTTTCCTGTATAGTCCATTCACATGATTCACATTCTTTATCTTAGGTTGTATATCTTGATCACCTGTTTATGATACATATCAAACAACTCATTTCAAATTTGAAATGAGACGTGGCATGACAAAAAAATTAATTATTTTTTAATCAGACTTGCAAATGCAAAGCTCCAAAATAGTCTCCAGGACATTGTGGGAACAGACCTAAATTTGGAATAATAAGAATCCCGTTCTTATTACTATGAAAATATACTATACAAACAGAATATCAAGCAAATATAATAATAAATTCTGTGGAAAATTATTGATTACGTAAAATAAAATATGCATTTAACCCCTGCGCCATCACAAAAGTGTCGGCCATATTGCGATTTTGCTCTGCGATTGCGCTGTGAAGTTGGCCTTCTGTTCCGGGCACAGGAAAAGCGTCACCTACTGCGTTCTTCTAAGCATCATATTTGTAGTGTCTGTAGCTTGGCAGCATTTGTTCGTCAGCACTGGTTTTCGCAAAAACGAAATGTTTCCCTAAAATTATCATCGATTCGGAAAAGGTAAACACACAAATTGAAGCCGGGTGAGAATGTGGATAGTAGCTTTCGATCGGAAATAATGAATGTCCGTCGTGGCACCGACATTTTACGCGTCTGCGGTTGAATTTTATTTTCAGTCTAGGGGACTTTTTATTGTCGACGATTCGCTGTCAAACGATTTTAATTTTTTGTTGTTATTCTGGCACTTAACCACAAAACTAGTTAGGGAATCGGTTTAGTTTCGCAGTAAACGCTTTATGTAACGATCATCATGGGCATGGTAGTTAGGCTTAGTGTTAAGTAAACGTTTTTTTTTGTTATATATTCGTTTTTATTTCAGGATGTGTTCGAAAGAAGTCCGAGAAAATCCACACTGTTTAGTGTGTAGTGGAAGAGTAGGTGTTTCCACGAGAAATGCAATACAGATTTTCGGTGGTGAGGTTAGTTTATCAAATAAAGTATATTTGCGCAGTACATAGCATAGAGTTATGAAAATAATGTGTTTCATACGTAACGTGTGGTGAGGTGTTCTATTATTCTACTGAGATATATTTGAGCAGCAATGTACTTGTTAGTGATTCTATAATGGTAATCCTTCGACACGCTTGTAAATATTATTTAAAAATGTGTGGAATTTGTCACATGATCCACATGTAAGTGTCAATTCATCCGAAAGGTTAAGTGCTATTACGCATAAGTAGAGTACGATAAACATATAAAATGGAAAATCCTTTCTAAAGCCAGTGTGGATTGCTAAGGCAGTCATCCCCTGTGAAGGCTCTTTTTTTCGCTTTTTTCGGGATTTTTTTTTGGCGTACTAAATAAACACAACTGCGAACTTTTCACCATATATTTATTCATATTTTGAGACACTTTACAAATTTTTTCATCCCGAAATCGTCGCTCATTGCTGAAGTACACGGTAACTTAACCACTAATCTTCAAAAAAAGTTTTTTGCGGTGACCACGATTGCGGGCATTCTGCTTATCTGAAATAAAAAAATCAAAGGGCATTTTAATCTGTGAAGTATAAACTGGGAGTTTTTGAACTAGGATTATTAAAAAATATTTAAAGGTAAATTTTTGGCACCTTGAACATTGTTTTGTGATTTTTTGTTTTTTCATGACTTCAACATGGAAAAAAAATGGCGTGATGAATCAGAATTATTCTAGTTTGCAAGGTGTCTACATGAGTACTGAATAAGTCAATCAATTTTCAAATGAATTCTTTCGATAGATTTAGAGATATTGTGGTCATCAGTTTGAAAAATACAGTTTTGAGAAAAACGCATTTCAAGTTCAAATACGATTATCACCCTTATCTGCTATGCCTGGCCCATAAAGTGAACTTTCAATTTCCTCAAAAAAATCCTGCAAAGTCGATTGTTGCTCCCTCTGGCATCAGCTCTCGCTGGTTTAGCAAAGTCGTTCGAGCGTCGTTGGGAGCGGCAGATACGCGCTTCATTACGGTGATGGGCGTAAGCTTGAGTTACATGGCCAATTTGATGTCCCATTGTAACTAAAACTTTTCGAAATGCCATTAAATCCTTCATTGAAGATAATCACAGCAAGAAAAGATTTGCTATTTCAACGATCTTTGTGCTAGAATGCACAAAGGTGTTTAGGAGCGAAAGTCCAGATCAATGAAGTTAACGATTCATTGTTATTTTGTGTTTGTGGTCCTAAACATCTGGTCTTCATAGACTGGTTTGATGACTTTTTGAACTTCTGCAGTCAGAGGTGGCTTATTGTGGTGGAAATTATTGAGTTCTCCTCTAGCTGGCGCCTTGCGCTATTTGCGCCTGCTGGACAATTTTGATGTTGAGGATTTGCGTCTGTAGAACATTTGTGGTAGAAAGTTGCCCAAATTTCTTCCATCTAGTTTGCGTGTTGGCGAATGGCTAAACCGTAAAATGTAGTTAGCTCGTTAATGAGCTTATCAGTAAGTTTTTCAGCTCCTTTTCCACAAATTCCTTTATTATTTTTCTTACTATTCCGGAGTTGCGTTCCCATTCTCTTCTCGACATGTCCTACACATTCTTTTTTCACTACTAAATGATTTTTTCCGTATGGTTTGCTTTTCAAAATCCCACTGAATGTTTTGCTATCGCCGTCACCGACGTATGTCAGGTACTTCACGCCATGTTTTTCCATGGATCGCGAAAACATTTGCACAATGGCATCGACCTCCATTTTCCCAGAGTTTCCTGTATGATTTACGATACGTTCAGGTGCGTGAGATTCATACCATATATATCGTAGGCAACTTGATCACTAGTTTTTCTGCTTTTCCATAAATTGCATTGACCACAAAAGCTGCTCATCACTCACGTATCTACAACTTTACCGCAATATTTGGCAACTAACAACGAAACACCAAACAAAGATGAAAAGCATCGCTTCTTCCATGTACCATCACCAGAAACTGTGAATTCGTCTTCTGGTTTGCCAGCCTCTTTATTCATTTCTCTCTCCTGAGTGACGACAAATGACAGAACAGCAGATGCAGCTGTGTGAATATTCTGTAAGATTGCATATATTGAATTGCCGATGCCAGGACATATGCTCATTAAACTGCAGAAAAGATTTATTCCTTCATGACCGATTCCCAATAATCACATCACAAAAACAAAATGTCGATTTTCTTCGCACGAATTTTGTATCATCGGACATGAATTAATCATTTGGGTTTCTTCGCTTTTCCCTGACATACTAATCTTAAAACCCAAGCCTCATAAAGTGCACTCGGAAAAAGTTATGTCACTCTTACATTTTCTGCATATTACATTTGCAGAAATAGCAGTAAAAACGGAAGCAAATTCTAGTATACAATACACAAAACTTGTCGCAATTGGCACATCCAAGTTCATGCTTCCTAAAAGTTTCTTCGCTGACTCGGTGTAAATTCTGTTTCCTGCTCTAATGAGTGGCGATTTCCATGAAACATTGATTTTTTATTCCGACACATACAACAAAATATTATAGCAGAGTTCAGTTCGAACGTTTTGGGTGCTCAGTCAAGACTAAACTAACTAAATGAGTTTAGAGAATATAACGGCTTCTCTATTGTGCATTTATACCTGAGTTTGTATTAAAAGGGGACAGGTAAGAAACCGAAGCGCAAGAGAAGGGGTCAAGAAAAAGCATGCAAAGAAATAAAAATACTCTATTTTGATTAATGGAATATATTATCCATTTTCTTTTAACGGTTTCTCCATTAATTTGTTTAACATAAGACCAGGTCTTTGTAAATTTTCGCCCTGAATCGTTTGCTTTCAACGTGTTAATTTGTCGCCTTGATCTGGACCGTATGTGGCAAGGGAATATATTAATTTATTCGTAATAGCAGAGCAGGATGGGGATCGTTGTAATTTAGCAGTATTTCTTTGGGAACAGTAGAGCGTATGTGTTACTACACAGTGTGTTCGATTTAAAAAGGTACGTAAGTGCAGACGAATGATTTTACACCTAAATAACTTCTAAACTATCTGCGTTGCGTTGCACCCATAAACATGTTATATTTTTCTAATTAGTTTTTTGTGGGGAATCCAAATATGAAATATTATTCAGGGTGTTCCATTTAAAAAACGCGGGAAAATATCGTACACTCACAACAAATCATCCTGTACAGTGTTTGAACAGATAATTATTAATATGGTATTCCGTACAAAGTAAAGCATATCAGAAAATATGTGACTACAACAAAACGTTTTTATTTGTTTTCATAAATATTTCACAGCCACCTAAAGCAGGTAAGATTTTAGCTTTTAATGCTAAATAAGTTCTAAGTATTTATGTGAGACCCCTAAATACTTTATAACTTTTACACTATTTTTTTCTTAGGAATCCAAATATGCCAAAATATACAGACTGTTCCATTTAAAAAAGAGTAACTTTGATGTGGCACTCTTTGTGGATAACTGTATAATCTAATATAATTTTATTTGATGCACATTTTAGTCCTCTACATGATCAGATAAAATAACTGTAAGATTTATCCACATTTATCTTCTGAGATAATAGAAAATTCACATGAACAGTATCATAGATCCGTGACATGTGAAAAATTTATTATAATTTTGTCATTCAATTTTGTATTAAAGACAGGTGTTTGTGAATGAATCAGGCTATATTATTTTCTTAATCACTTCAATGGTTGTACCATTTTCGAACCAATCCTATGTATGAATAATTTTCGGAATGACGGTTGGGCACTACTCCCAATACCTATTAAAATGCACCATCAAAAATGGTGATTGCAGTCACCTTCATAACCCAGTTTTGATAGTTGCCATTAGAATGATTAAAATTTTACTTTCCTGTTGTAAGCCTGTTGCTTTGTGTTTTTAGGTGCAGACATGTTCCGAACGGCCGTTAAGTTTTATTATCTCACAAGTGCTAGGAACAGATGTTCAAGAGGAAACTGTACATTCATTGTTAATATGTAAAAAATGTTACAAACTTTTTGATGAAGTAGATGAGTTAGAGCAAAGATTATTAGAAATAAAGGTAGAATTAGTAGCCAGTTATAAAAAATCTATAGAAAAGAATCAAAATGGAGAAAATGGCATAATAGAAGATGAAATGGAAGTACAAAACATAGATATGAAGAATGATGATAAGGAGAATAAAATACCTAAAAAAATATTAGACATACCTTCATCTGATGATGAAGTGGAGGTAATGATTAATAAGTAAATTAATCTGTCAACAACTCTACAAACAAATCTGCTTTTAATTTTAGAAACCAACTGAAAAAGGATCCTTGCAAACACTGGAAGATATCGAAATGGCACTAGGAAAAATTCATGGTGATGTAAGTAAAGACGAAAGTCCAAAACCTACTAAAACTGAAGAAGACTCTAATCAACCGTTTAATGGGTTTGAACATGAAGTTGATAACAGTGGTGAACATCAAACAGATTCAGACTTTGATACATCAGATCATCACAATCCAGACATCTTATTGGCCACAGCACAAATGACGGAGAATAATTTAAGTAAGCAACAATTTAATAATAACATTAGCAGACACGTTTTGTAATATAGCATACTCATGAACTTGTCATAAAAGTCTTTTATTTCTATCTTCAGGGGTCAACAGTGTTACAATCCACTTCCAGAGATTAATATAATAATTTTTGCTTTATGTAACTGTTTGATCTGAGAATAACTGCAACAGACACTACTTCATCTGACAATTCACAGTTTTAGGAAAGTAGTAGAGAATTTATTGCTTAAAACTTTTCTTGAAAATGTCTGGGGTTTTAAATGATATGTAAAATGTTTACCAGGAAATTCTGATTAAACGTAGAGGAAAATGTCTATTATAAAAAGTAAAAAGCAACAACCCTAAATAGTATATGCTCTACTCAGTAGTGATGTAGAACTTCTGATTTTTACGGGAAATAGTGTATTAATGTCATAGTCATAATATTTGACAATGAAAATTCAAAAAATGGTTCCATGAATTTCACAGAAATTTTAGAATTTGACAAAGAAATGGGAAAATAACATTATAACGACTTGTTTCTTTCAATGTGGAAGATCAGCTGCAGAAGCTGAACATTGAAGATTTTAAATCTCTGTAGTTTGTAAGTATTAAATAAATAAAATAATCAGGGGGGAAATTTAATTTTCCTCTGGAAGTATTGTGGAATGGAATATCGTGTTTTAATTGCTGAAGTTACTCATTAAGTTTAGAAGGTCCTCTCACAGCCCTAATAGTGAGGTATGACACAGACATACCTCACTATTAGTCTGTGTCATTCTGTAGTAAATTCAGAAGAGAAATCAGAAAAGCTGCTCATTTGTATTCATGATCAGCTTTTGTGTGACAAATTAATAAATAAACCAGTAAATAGAACTTTTATCAAGGAAAAATCAGCTCCGCCTCTTTTGAGATTCTCTCCTCGAACTGCTAATTAATTAATACATTGTGTATATTAGAAGAAACTTTCTCTATCAGACCAAAATAGTGATCTTCCTAATTTCGGAATGGGCCAGAGGTGCAAAAAATTACTATGCGACAAAGAACAACATTCCACAGTAGTGTACAGAATCATTCGAAAAATTTAAGCCTTAAATTAACCTCCGCCGGTGGCAATTTCCCACTAAAATTTAAATTTGAAAATGCTGCAACTAAATTTAAAAATCAGAATATTAAAAAAGTTGACGAATAGCAATTTCTAAAAAGTGTAGGTTGTTTTATTAAAAAAAATAGGTTGAATATTGATGGGCACAAATGGGACAGCCTCTATAATAAATAGTTTTAGTTTACAAATTTTAATCAAATCTATAAATTTTCTGTTTAATTTTTTTTTGTACTTTAATCATTAAAGGAGATATTGATGTTTCAATACAGTATATTACAAATATACAGCCATTTGTAATCATAATCACATTGCACTACTTAAGGCTGTCATCCCCTGTGAAGGCTCTTATTTTTCGCTTTTTTTTGCTGTACTAAATAAACATTCAACTGCGAATTTTTCACCACATATTTATTCATATTTTGAGCACATTTTACAATTTTTCACCCCGGAATCTTCGCTCATTGCTGAAGTATATGTCAACTTAGCCACTCATCTTCAAAAAAAGTATTTTGCCGTGACCACGATTAAGCGGGCGTTCCGCTTATCTGAAACAAAAAATCATACGGCATTTTAATTTGTGAAGTATGAACTAGTTTTTGAACTAGGATTAATAAAAAATATTGAAAGGTAAATTTTTGGCATCTTGTTGAACATTTTTTCGTGAATTTGATGTTTTTTCACGACTTCTTCAACATGAAAAAAGAACAGCTTGACGAATCAGAATTATCTTAGTTTGCAAAGTGTCTACATGAGTACTGAATAAGTCAATCAATTTTCAAATGAATTCTTTCGATAGATTTGGAGATATCGTGGTCACCAGTTTGAAAAACACTGTATTGAGAAAAACGCATTTAAAGGTTCAAATACGATTATCACCAATACAATTTTGACTCACCTTCAGTTTCCTCAAAAAAATTCTGCAAAGCCGATTGTTGCTCCCTGCCTTCAGTTCTCGCTGTTTTAGCAAAGTCGCTCCAGCGTTGTTCGGAGTGGCAGATACGCACTTCATTACGGCGATGGGCGTAAGCTTGAGTTACATAGCCAATTTGACATCCCACTGTAACTAAAACTTTCAAAATGCCATTAAATGCTTCATTGAAGATAATCATGGCAAGAAAAGTTGCTATTTCAACGATCTTTGTGCCACAATGCAGGTGTTTAGGAGCGAAAGTCCAGATCAATGAATTTAATGATTCATTGTTATTTTGTGTTTGTACTCCTAAACATCTGATCAACAGTTCATCTCGTGATAAATCTTCAGAGACTGGTTTGATGACTTTTTGAACTTCTGCAGTCAGAGGTGACTTAGCGTGGCGGAAATTATTGAGTTCCCTCTAGCTTCACGCCTTGCGCCATTTGCACCAGCTGTCTTTGCCTGATGGACAATTTTGATGTTGAGGATTTGCATCTGTAGAACATTTGTGGCAGAAAGTTGCCCAAATTTCTTCCTTCATTTCTTCAATCGAGTTTGCGTGTCGGCGAATGCTAAACCGTAAAATTTAGTGAGCTCTTTAATGAGCTTATCAGTAAGTTTTCCAGCTCCTTTTCCACCAATTCCTTTATTATTTTTTTAGCATTCTGGAGTCACGTTCCCATTCTCTTCTCGACATGCCCTACACATTCTTTTTTCACTACTAAATGATTTTTTCCGTATGGTTCGCTTTTCAAAATCCCACTCAATGTTTTGCTACAGCTGTCACCGACGTATGTGAGGTATTTCACACTATGTTTTTCTATGGATCACGAAAACATTTGCACAATGGCATCGACCTCCATTTTCCCAGAGCTTCCTGTATGATTTACGATACATTCAGGTGCGTGAGATTCATACCATATATCGAAGGCAACTAGATCACTAGCTTTTCCATAAATTGCATCCACCACAACAGCTGCTCATCACTAACATGTCTACAACTTTACCGCAATATTTGGCAACTAACGATGAACCACCAAACATGATGAAAAGCCTCGATTCTTTCATGTACCATCACCAGAAACTGTGAATTCGTCTTCTGGCTTGCCAGCCTCTTTATTCATTTCTCTCATCGCACATGAATTAATCATTTGGGTTTCTTCACATTTGCATGACATACTAATTTTAAAACCCGAGCCTCGTAAAGTGCACCGGAAAAAGTTACATCACTCTTACATTTTCTACATATTACATTTGCCGAAATAGCAGAAAAAACGGAAGCAAATTTTAGTATGCAATACACAAAACTTGTCGCAATTGGCACATCCAAGTTCAAGCTTCCTAAAAGTTTCTTTGCTGAGGTTGATGCAAATTCTGTTTCCTGCTCTAATAAGTGGCGATTTCCATGAAATATTCATTTTTTTTATTCCGATTATGATGTGTAGGATTAGATCGACTTCGTTTGATGTCATTCATTTCAAAAATCACTCACGACACGTACAACAAAATATAGCAGAGTTCAGTTCGAACGCTTTGGGTGCTTAGTCAAGACTAAACTAACCGGTATATTCAAAACAGGAAATGAGTTTAAAGAATATAGCAGCTTCTCTATTGTGCATTTATATTTGTGTTTGTACTAAAAGGGCTCAGGTAAGAAACCGAGGCGCAAGCGAAGGGGTCCAATTCTCCGCCTCCAACCAATAAATATTGGTTACAATATTTATTTTCAAATAAATCAGATAATATAGTGATTATGGGCCTAAATACTAAATAGTCTTTATAATTAATTAATAAATAGTCTTAATAATTTACTTAACAATGTCACCCGTTTATAAGTGCATGTCAACGTTGAAGCAAATATAATAAATTGATTTAATGCGTACCAATATACCTGTGCATTTGTATTTACCTTAACATAACAAAGTGTATTCATTATATATATTTTTTAATTTTTAGAAGAGGTACATATCAAGGTTGAAACAGGTGATAACGATGAGAAACCAAATATATTAAAGAGAAAAGCTCCAATGCCAACCAACATTAATAAGAAACCTCTTAACGCCAAAAAAATCAAAGAAGAGTCTCTGCCACCTGTACGATTAAACATTTCCACTAGCAAATGTCAAAATTTTAATACAAACTATTTGCAGATTGTGACGAGGGACGGAAATATGTACACCTGTTTGTTGTGTGAAGGAGAGGAGACTGTGTGCGGAGAGGCTAAAGCCATAATGCAGCACACTAAAATGGTACACGACGCTAGGCTGTACATATGCGATGTTTGCGGTGAAGACTTTAGGAAACGAAACGAACTGTCATTGCACTTGGACGAACATGTCGCTACAGAAGAGGGAGATTTTCAGTGCGAAGTCTGCAATCGTATTTTCAGCAACTTGCGATTGTTTCGGATACACAAGCGAATGCACTATCCACAAAACAAGGCGTGGACGTGTGAAACTTGTGGCAAAAGATATAGGTAAATTAAAGTGTATTAAGTTGGTAGATAAACTTTTTTATTTTCATGTGTGACTTGCCATTTGTAAGCAATACGTATGTCATACTGAATCCTATGCACTTGTTTGGTTTGTTTGGTGACACTTCTTTTATAATTTCATATTGATAAAATTAAATTGTAGAATCTACATATGATTTTGGTCACTGATACTTTTACTTCAACAGAATCAACAAAGTGAAATTTTAGTATACAAAATAAGAAATGTACAGAAATTTGGGAATGTGTTACAAGTTGTGGGTTCAGAGTCATGGTTCAAAGTTGTGCATTCCACTCAACTTATTTAAAAATAAGTTAACATGGTTATTTTCAAATCATAATTTTCAATGGCATACGGAATGCAATTTAATTCGGAATGGATTAAATATCTTCCTGGTCTTTTGAAAGAATATTCCCCGAACAACATTTTCAATGCTGATGAGATGGGGCTTTTCTATAAAGCACTGCCGGACAAAACTGCAGTTTTCAAAGGAGAAATGTGCCATGGAGGAAAACAGAGTAAAGATCGAGTGACATTACTGTTAGCTGCCAACATGAGTGGAGCTGAGAAGTTAACTCCTTTGATGATTGGAAAATCCAGAAACCGTTGCATAATTAGTATGCACTAATTATTTTCAATTTAATGGAATTATTTTCTGCTTCAAAAATTAAACCTAGTCTCATCTACCAGCATGACTAATTTTTTCTGTATCTTGTATTTTTGATGTTTTGGTTATGACCTTGAGGGTGAAAAATTAATGCAGATATAATTTGGAAATCGACTTATCAAGATATTTCACATGGTTAGTTCTTGACAACGTTGAAAGCAACTGGAGAAGTCATGGGAAAGCAACTGGAGCAATACGAAAAGCTAAACCAGTCACGAATGACGAGAACACTGTCACTATGGTTTTAGCTTATTTTCGTGCTAATCCAAGTTCCTCACTTCGTGCCGACGCAGATTTCGACATATTTCATTGCTCAATGCAGAAAATGTTGAGGAAAAACTTTTAAATTTTCACCAACTGCAGCGATGCATCCACAAAACGCAGGGCAAAGACGAGAATTCTGTGAGGTGGTTCTAGTCCGCGTACAAGAGGATCGTAGATTTGTGGAAAAAATTATTTGGACGGATAAAGCAAAGTTTTCTAGAGAGGAGATTTTTAATTTACGATTAAAAATCTTCACTTTTGGGCAGACCAAAATCCTCATGTGACGTACGATCGGAACTTTCAAAATAAATTTAGTTTCAATGTATTTTTTTATTTTTATTTATGTTTGCTCTACAACGATGTCGATATTTTATTTGCGATGACATTTTAATTGGAGCAAGATATTTGGAAATCCTAAGAACCGTGATGGCAGACTTTTTTGAGACATAAAATGAATTACAATCCTGTTGGTGCCAATTAAATGAAGCCCCGGCGCACTGCACTGCTCATGTGACTCATGAATCGATAAATGGCCTGCAAGATCGCCAGACGTCACTCCGATGGATTTTTATCTATTATCTATTGCATCAAAAGCACTGTATATTCTACCGCGGTGAACACCTGACAAGAATTGCAAAATTGAGTTCGAGGAGCTTTTGATGCATTAGATCCGATTCAAATGTGAAATGTAACTGTCAGTGGAGTCCAATCAAGAATTCTGATTTGTTTAGAAAGAAATGGGGAACGATTTGAACATTTTCTTTAGTAATTTATGTCTTAGATTGCCATAAAAATAAGCTAAAATCATAACTACTTTATTTTGTAAAGAATGTACGTAAGGATTATCGCATAAGTCTAATTATGAAAATTCAAATACAGTAGATATCGTTTATAACAATGGTGAAGGGACCGGAAGAATTTGATCGTTATAACAGTAGATCGCTATAAAAAAACACGCTATAAATAAAGAAAATCAACATTTATTGATAGAAAAAGAGTATTATATATGCACTATTACATTTTACAAAAAGAATTTGTGGTACATATTACATACAGATTATGAAT
>JAWQRJ010000153.1:0-26307 GCA_033557515.1 Diorygopyx duplodentatus
GTCCATAAGCTATAGCCTATAGTCTTCCTAATATATTAGGTGATTTGTTTTGTTTAAATTGCTCTTCCTTTTTGCGAAGTATAACGGAATTATCTCAGATACACATTCGTATTTTTAGTAGATAACGTTCGATAAAAAAATATCAAAACACACACACACTGAAATTAAGCATTGTATTGATGGTTTTAAATTTATTTAATGGTATTACGTATTTAAAATGTTTTTAATGTTTTTTTTTAAATTTACTTGTTAACGGGTAGAAGCAGTAAAATATTTAGATATACCCAGTATAGGCTACTACTCTATGTGAAACGATTAAACTGACTCAATGAATACGCACATATGTTGCAGACATCAATGTTGACAATTGTTCACTCACACGTAACCGGATCGTGATATTCGACTGTAGTGTATCGAATATATGTGGAGGACTCCTCCACAATATGGTCTATGTATAGACCGGCGTTTCAAACCGGCTTCAAACCTCGCTAGCTGGCGTTAGTCGAATCTGTGTCAGTGAAAAGTGTGCGTCTCCTCCTGCAGCCCTAGCCTGCACGTGGATTTACCCTTAGATCCACAGGTAGGCCATACGTCATGACTAGATGTCGCGTGGTAGCTTTCTTGTACTAACCAATGGGTATGATGGAAACAACTCCTTGGGACCACAGTCTTTGCCACATAGATCAAAGAGCCTTTGGGGGGTTCTACTGCTATAAAATGAAAACTTTTCTTTTGTTCTAATTTTAGCCAGTCTGAAATTAAGAGGAAAATTCCAGTTGGTTTACGTAATGGCTACCGTCGCGCCATACTATTTTTGCGATTTCGGCCTATTTTTGGATACCTGACGATTCAGGAATGTTTTTTACGAGATCTGGATGGTTCGTTGAGTGGTCGTACTTAATTGAAAACTTGTCACTGGTGAAGTTTAAAGTATTTATGCGGGTATACGCCCAGTAGACACACGAATATTTTTGGCTTGATGCCGAATTAATGAATCCTTTCCGCTTTTATGACATCCAGTTTGGCGTGCTGTTATGGAAGTGAAATACTATCTCCTTTGAAATTTTTTAAATAATTTTATTAAATTTTTAATGGTATTTTTTTCGATTCAGTTAACTAAATACAATAATGTCAATGTGTTTAAGATTACTTTGAAGCATTAAACAAAAATTATTAATTTATTTTCTTGTTGAAAGATGGAAGACAATGAGTATTTCATTCTCAATGCTTCCATACAGAACTATTTGGTTGCATTCTTCATATAAGGTTACCCTTATTTCTGGGGTTAACTAGCAATGTGTGAATAAAAATGAGTGTTTCAATTTGAATTTTTATTATTTTTTAAATATTTTCAAAGCTATTTAAAATATTGTCCATTTTATGCCCTGTACGAGAAAAAAAGTTGGTATCTTATAGTGATTAGATCTCATTACAAAAAACCGAATATATAACCGGTAGCAACAGATAGTAAAAAATATTGTAGTACGAAATATGTTATTAATAAAAATATATTATTTTCCGATCAATAGTTTACGAAATTGATATCCTTCGATTTCCTCTTCTTTAATAAAAAAAATTATTCGATCGTCGATTAAAAACCTGTTTGTGCTCAACGATATTTCACAATTTTTTTTTAACAGATCTAGTACCTTTTTGTAAATTTTTATTCTCTAACTTAATTAACATATCGCTATCTTGTTGGCTATTTCACTTTTTGAATTTTGGTGCATCGTTCTTAAAACTAATTTTTATTAAAAAAATGTCGGGAGAGTTATTTTAATAAATCGTCGGAAGGTTATCTTCTGAATTTAAGTTTGTTTGGTTATAAAACTTTGATATTTTTCTTCTAGCATTATTCACAGTGCTTATTAAATAGTGGCGATCTTTTGAATTTCGTTAGATGGCGTACCCTACATTTCTACCTATTATTCTTTCTTCAACTCTTTACAATACTTCTGCTATTTCTATTCACATTAGAATGAAAAGTTTTTAGAAATATTTTCATACATACAGGTTGTCCCGTTTCGCCTAATACTACTTCTTTAGGTCGAATTTATGGTCGACTTTATTCAATATATATTTGCGCAAAGTCGCACCGTTTAGGAGTTATTTTCATATGTCCCGTTTATTCTAAAAGCTAAGTTCAATTTTTTTTAATGCAACACTATATATTACCACATAATTCAAACAAAGTCAGAGGAAGTCGTATGAATGTTTAACATAAGATTATTTTATTTCGTCGGGAATAAAAGAAATAATTAAAAAGTTGCATTTGATTTTCTGAAAACAAATATACCAAATAAATGAAAACCTTTTCTTATTCTTAAATGGAGAATTAAAAAACCTTCCAAATGAGGAGTTATTCTAATTCCCTCCTTATTTAACATTTTAATCGCGGAAGTTGATGAGCTTGGGAGGTAACACTAATAGGGTCAATTTTGCTATCAAAATATCTCTCTGCGAACAGAAATTTAAGTGCTCCAGTCGGTGGTCTAAAATATCAGTAATAATGGAATTTGGTGGGGTGACTCATTTAAATTGAAACTGTACGTTTTGATACTACACTAAGATCCACTTAAGAAAAATAAATAAATTTTCTGTAATTGAACCATTTTAATTAGTGAAAATTGTTGAGAGTTCCCATGAATGTAATCTGGAGCAGTTTTGATCTTTTTCAGGTGTTCAATATTATTAACAATATTATAAACAGCCGGAAACAATTTAGTAATAATAAAAAGTAGTTTTTTTTCTTTTGTGAAAGTTTTGGTAGCTTGTGATGGTAAAACTTAACCGGGAATAGAACTTTTCAAACATTATGCTGATTATCAGAGTTGATTATTTATTAACAACCATCGATTTTTAGTTTGAAAACATTCTAATAAATCAAAACAATTCCGTACTACAGTATAATTGCTTATGAAAGTAAAACACAAAAAAACATTGTTTACCGCTGACCGAGCTTGCCAACTACCCGAACCATAAACCCACAATAAATGGGAAAACTGTGGAGATAGCTGACTATGTTGGGGATAGTAATGGAAAAGATTTGAGAAAATAAAGCATAATGTGGCATCCCTTCAACTCTTTGCACGAAGAATAAGCGAAGTAACATACAGGGAATTTCTGACCATTAATTAGCGGAATCACACAAACAAGTCCCTAAGGAATGTTTTTAATAATACAAGAATACAATAATAAATACAAGACGAAATCGTCTTTGCAGTAATGATTTAAACGAAATTCGATATAACCATGTCCTATTTAAATGCTACATCTCCAATGTCTCTTGTTTATATGGGACACCCAGTTCCAGAAACGATTTTAACTGCATTACTGAAAACTCTAGTTTCCAGTTTACGGTCGTGTCTCCGTGAATTAGCGTCAGACTAGTTTCATTACTTCGAGGCCAACAACGTTCCAAAATAGACGCGCTTGTTATATATTATGTTTGCACACCATTGGAAAAAACATCGGCATCACCTTCACATGTAGTTCACGCCTGTTTTGTATCTCGATTTGATTTAGGTGGATTTGAACCTTAGGTGGCTGTTATTTTATAAAAGTTATTGTTATTATTTATCACTGGCAAGCACTAAGAGGTTTGTGCCAAAAATTATTTAATTTTGAACCCAACTCGTTAAGAAAATTAATCCCGGCTATATTTTGTGACGGGTTAAAGAGAATGGGCACCTGCTATTTTAGAACGAATACGTGTGGTAGACAGAGATATTCTTGGCTTTTTCTAAAAGTTTTAGAAATTTTAGAATGCACCCATTTCGTCTATTAGCTTGTATGCCACGTATTGTAATTCAGAGATTATTTCTATTGTTCCAGTAATTCCAGTAATTGAATTATGCATTATAGAAGTTATATGCATATGTATAGTTTTCACTTTTGTAAAAGGTATTTCGCCTGAAAGAGAATCCATTGAAGAGTTACAATTTATATTCATTCACAATTAGTGGTACAAAGTGTATTCCATCATTTAACTGTTTTACAGTCAAATAACAAATAATCTGAAAGCGATTAGATCTATACTTTCAATAAAGCTGCCTTCCTAGCATCGAATGTTCGATATTGGGAACACTATTCGACCCAACCCAACCCATACGATGGCCGGCGAGATGTCCGGATTTGCCCCCACTAGACTTTTTCCTGTGGGGCCATATAAAAAATGTGGTATATGGAATGAGTTACAACAGTATTGATGATTTGCAACAAAGTGTCATACACGCATTCAACTCCGCTAGTGTTTGTCAATTAATGAATTGTAGAAAAAGTGTCGTAAAGCGTTACCAAATGTTTAGAAGTAAACGGCTGCCATATTGAACATCTTTTGTAGGAAAATTTTGGTTTATTGTTATCGTGTTTATTTTTACCATGTTTATTGCTACCATGTTTTTTGTTATTATGTTTATTGTTATCATGTTTATTGCTTCCATGTTCATTGTTACCATGATTATTGCTTCCATGTTTTCTTTTTTTGTAATTTATTGACGTACTAAATTTGAGCAAAACTTTTTCTTCAGAAAATCTTTATATCTACTAAAGCACAAAAGATAATAAATACCAGATATGCAGTGTTATGTTTAGAAAATAGAACATAGTTCTTAATCATGGATAGTGTGATGTGGGTTAAAATCTATTCCACACAGATTTTTAAATCTTTTTAAAATCTGTGTGGAATATGATTTTTCTTCATATCTCCTAAACTATGAAAGATAAATACCTCGAACCTTATATCGTTGAAAAGGGAAAAAATCAGGTAATTTAATAATGTCAAAATCTCCGACTTTGTAGAAAAAGTATATTTAACCTTAATAAAGAGTTTTCTTCAAAAATTTAAAAAACTAGCATCACATAACCCATGACTTCAACGAGAAATAAAAATGCAATAATTAAGTATTCTATTTATAAAAACCAAACTTGAGCAGGGCTATAAGCACATGGTACAACCAATGTATTTGCTTTTATTTGAAGAAATATGTGAAGGTTTCGTTAAACCTTTAATAATTAAACAATAACAAATATGTGGACGGAAGAACATGCATTTGAGTCGCAATAGCAGAGAACTACTGATAAAGAAATGAAATTGTATTTCAGTCTTAAAAAGCTATTCACTCTTTTTAAGGCTCATTAATCGAAAAAGATTTGTCTTTAACCAGCTTAAATGTACTGAGCGAGTGAGAAGTAATAGCTGACTGGACTAGATTTGTGAATCTATTGCTATTTTAAATCTAAATTGGTTAATGTTTTCTTTGAATTCTGCCTTTCTGTTTTAATTAACGGCGTTGATATCCATAAAACTCCAGCCATAAAATGTTTTCGTCGGTCGATTTCCCAGTGAAACCAACGGTGTACCTGAAATTCTTCGAAATTTACCATATTTAGATTTGGAATATTATAAAACAAAAACTAAGTACTAAGTAGATTTATTGCTGGAAGTAGAAACAATGGGATACAATTTACAGAATAAACTAGGAAAAGTTGTGCAGGGTGTTATAATTATTGTAATTGCTACTTGTTCGCGTGAAAATTCGATTGACTAAATGCCATTCCGAAATATTGTACTTGGATTTTCTTTTATAGCAGTCCAAATGTGGTCAATTGTTAAGAATTTCGGGTACACCGTCGGCATCACAATCTTTTTCTGGAGTAAGTACTGGGAAATCAACCAGATTTAACATATAACTTTGTGAAAGTTATCGCGAAGAAACCTCCTATAAAGAAACAATGTATAAATTTTATGCCTGGGATTTTATGGATATCGTAACGCCGGTATTTGAATTTTACTTAATTTTTTTGTAGCTTATTTACATATACAACCGCTGCAAAAAAAACTAAATATAACTTAAATTTAGTTTGTACCTCCAACCCGTTATTTCAAAACGTTTCTAAAATGTTGTTATTACACTCTGAACACTAAGCTAAATCCGTAAAACAGTAGCAGGGGGACATTTCTTTATAACTAATTCACCCACTATACTGAAATTCTTTTACTGTAGTTCGTGAATGTTTAACTCTATATCTCAACAATAAAGTGTAAAATAAAATCATCACCTGCTTTCCTGAGGTTCTCAACACTCAGATGATAATACTCTCTACTGATAATAGGAGGGACCCGAGTTTGAACCCCGCACGGGGTCAATTTAATTTTTAAATTAAATTTTCAGATCAAATTTAACCATCAAAATAAAATAAATTAAATTAAGAAATAACTATTATTTGTAATTTTTAATTTGGCGCCGACTTAAAAGTTTAGTTTTAAATTTATAGAGCTTGATAGCTCTCTAAATTTTTAGTTTCAGCAACAACAATCATGCTCTTGCTGAAACTAAAAATTAGTTTGTTTACACATTATTTGCAGCAACTGGTTTATTTTTTACTTTTTAGTGCATTTGTGTATTTGAAAATTTCAAGGTTGAATTTTTTAAGGATTCATGCATTTATACGTATAATAATGTCCAATATAAGATTTAATTTGTTTTAAGCAATGCGTATAGTTTATTATGGCGATGTTTTAATTTAGCAGATGACCTTCAAACAACTGGGTTTTCATCAACCAAATTTACAAATATGCTAAAATATCATTAATCCTAATGTCGTCGCTGTGTACTTCTGCGCCATATTTTTTTAATATTACCGTCTCACCAAATAAGAAAGTCATATTTGTCAGATAACTCAAAACATATGTGAATATCCAAGTATTTTGGTCAGACGGTTTTAAGCACACATCATTTCGAATTTCTGGGTTTTATCCAATCCTTACTATGCTCAACGTAAATTAAAGGTAGTGGTCAATCCTAGGCTTGCTGACAAAAAGCTGCCCGACCCTGAAGCGTATTTTGACTAAAGTGTATTTTTTGCTTTAATTTTAGAAGTTTCACCGAGTTCTCAAAGGTCTACTTATATTAAAAATTAATATTAAACTTTTCAACTGAAAATTTAATAACCAAAAGTAGTGTTATTGCGTTAAATGAACAAAACAAAGGCTTCCTTAGTTCGACCATTTTATTGGGGCACTATTAAGCAAACAATTGTAATAAATGGACCCAACTACGACAGATTTTGTTTACTCAACAAAAAATTAAACTTCAAAGTGTTTTAGTCTTTGAAATTTGAGAGCTCCCAAATTTGCCATTTGGGCGGTTGTCATATGTTCACGGTAAGTTCACATAAGTACACTGACGAACCTAAGAAAATAACATGCGTAACAACTTTGAAATTCACACGCAAAAAATATTGACCAACTCCCTCACGTCTAAAATTAAGCTGTATATTGCGTTGGCGATCTCACGCATTTGCCTCGATTATTTTTAACTTGTCCCGAGAACTCGAATGCAAATTCAGGTAACAACACTTTCTAGAGAAAAAAAGCGAAAACAAAAAAAACTGACGATGTCACTAGCCAGCGATGTGTATCATTGAGGAAGCTGTCTGCCAGTCTATTCTTGTAGTCGTGCGTTTGCTTTGTAACATCACCTGTGCTTCATCAGTTTAACGTTTAGACCCGGTTTCTGTTCGATCGTCATCGTTGATTTCGAACGTTAGTAACATGTCTGACGCAGCCACTTTTGTTTCCAGGAGTTGTCACATCGGCTTGGTGACGACAAGAGTATTGCCGAGCATCTGAAGCTTCCGATTCAACGCATAAACGACTATCAACTCCTCTTAAAGGTGAGTTTACTCAATTAGCTTTTTTGACAGCTGTGTAAAATATATTGTTAGTGCTAAGAGAATTACTTCTTTACTTCCCTAGACAAAAAGCTGAAGGTGTTAAGTCAAACTATCATCATGATATTTCTGGACTAATAATAATTGTTTGTTGGCAGAAAATGAAATGTGAGAAATTGTGTAGTGTGGTTTTTCACTGAGCCGTGCAAAATGCTTACTTGGCACAGATTTGCCTGTCTATCTGATTGGTCGCCATGGAAATATGCGTGTGTTTACATCCAGAACATTTAAAATTAGGATCCATTACTGAGTTTGTGTGTATTTTTGTTTCCTTGAAACAACTTCGCAGTGATGTATACAGGGCGTTTTATTCAGTTCGAAATTTAAGTTGCAATATCCTCCAATCGATTTTGTTTATCTTGATTTTTATACGGCTAGTAAAATGAAATCATAGTAATTCAATCAGGAGAACTAGAAACCACTATACTAGAAACTTTACTGTTTTTGGTGGGCTTTATTTACACAGAATGTTCCTCTGAATGTTTAGTGGTCGGGGAATGCCTTAGGATTATTTAATCACCGGACCAGCCTCGAAGACTTCGAAGAGTTCTTTTTCCCGAGAGACTTGATCACTTTTTGGTGAAGGGTTTTGAAAAAGAACACGTAGCACTAGATGTTGCTTTTAACGTATATTTGTACCTTTCTCTTTTACAGAAACTCGGCTCGACGACTCGACGACATAAACTAGACTTCACTCTCACTTAGACTATCCTAGACCATACTATTCAGACTCTTGCGACGATGCTACTCTACCTACTATATATATAACGTTTCCATACTGTGTTAGTTTAGAAGAAGAATGGAATGCACACAGTGTGGGAGCGTTCCTATTGTTGCTAACTTAATGACTACGCAGTTCTCACAAGAAGCGCAAGAACAGAGAACGGACTTCATACAATGTGCCAATTCAGATTATCTTATCAGAATGGAATGTTCTTAAGATCCTTGGTACATTGTATGAGGTGTCGATTACGATCCTAGGATGAAATAAACAATTTTATTCTACGGTATCTGTGGCAAAAAGGCAGGGATTACTACAAATGTTTCTAAAAAGCAAAATATTAACAATCAAATTATCAAATATTAGTTTGTTTTTACTTTTGTAAGTGTTCATTTTGTAACTATTTCGTTATGATCTCCCATTTTCATAAAAAGATATATACGAATTTGTACCACTGTTATTGCTGGTATTGTCCTTTTATAACTTTTATCGCCTGGTACGGTTGGAGTGAATTTTCAATGACAAGGGGTCAATACTAAAGTCCGATTGTACATATTCGATGAGCACCTACATCAATGAATGAAAGCACTTGAACAGCATTTTAGATCCATTTATTTGACTTTTATGTGAACCGGGCACAATTAAAAGTTGGAATGTAGCACTAAATTAATACCTAAATATCACTTACATTAGTTTTTGTAGTTAAATATTTTACTGCGGTCGTGTCTTTTGAAAACCAAGTAGTGCGCAGATATTTTATTGCAGAAAATATGTTTTCAATATGTCTCATCATTTGTCGCTGAGCAAACTTCTCCGCGTCTACTTACCTTAACCTAACTTTTTGCTCAGGTGTATGATTTTTATTATTGAAGTTATAGTATTCCAAGCTGGATGTCTAAAATTTTTAATCCCTGCTTAAGGAGTTTATAAAATCATTTATTTTTTTATGACGGCCAGCCTTAAGTTAAGTTAGTAATCATCACTTTAATAGTTAAATTTATTCATTAATTTACTAATGTGCCATATATGCCTATCTAAAGGAATAATAAGTCGGAACTGAGATAAATTTTGGATGTAAAATTATAGATAATATTTGAAGAATTAATTGCGTTAACTTATGAAATTTGTTGATAAGTGTATGGTCACTTTATTATTAGTGGGAGTGCTCTTCAGGTTAAATCAATAAAGTAGTCTCTTTGAGGGAAAATTATTGCTAGTTTTTGAGTTATTAAGGAAAAATTAAAAAATCTACTTTTAAAAAAGTTAAGATTATTTATACTTTAGTCTTATTTTTCCCTACATTATCTTATTACATTACCTTTTTTTGAGTCATCTGGTCTACTGTTACCTGGCCCTGGATGATAACATCATATAGATTCAGTTAATGACCAGCAAAAATTTTAAAAAGAGGAGCTTGAAATTGCACTAAAATTATTTAAAGTATGCACCAGTTCGTCTTTTATAATGTTTTTAAAAAGAGAATTCCAAGTTAGTGAATATAAAGCTATTAGAATATTTATTATCAAATTATTACAATGTATTGAAATATTTTTGTGAATTTCTATTACAGTAAGTATAAAAATGATTATGTATAAAGGTGTTTTTGGGAAGATTTTGGTAGAGCTACAAGGAAAAATCTTCAGAAAACTTTACCCAACGGAGATAGAAGACGTTCTAAACGAAATCGACGAGAGCCAATCAAGTGATGATGTATTTCTTCTGGAAGCGATGAATTTTATGCACCGAAATAACACATAATATAATGAAAAATATTCTGAATCTGAAGATTCTTCAACAAAAGAAAAAATTGTGTTGCAGGTAGCGTTGTTGAAGTTAATCTAAATGAAGATCAAGAATTTAACGGTATTACGTAGGTTGACCCAAAACAATTGAGAGTTGCGTTCGTACGCCCGAACAGTGCTATCTATCGGCTCAACTATGAAGTAAGTGTACAGAACAGATTACCTTTCCAATGACAGGGATTAGTTAACAAGTTAGGTAGCCCCTGTCATGTGGAAAGAAATGTCATTTCACAAGCAACAATCTTTGTTAAAAATTAGGGGAGCGAGAGAAGGACATAAGTGAAATATAGATGACATGGGTGTGGGGGAGGAGGAGAACGGAAACGAGGATGAGAAGGAGGGAAGGATGAGAAGGAAAGAGGAAAGAAGAAGGAGGAGAAGAGGGAGAGTTATGCGTAGAACAGCTCCCCACGAAATTGTGGGACTTATCTCGCTCTGTTTCCCTCTTCTTCTTCCCCTCTTCCTCCTCCTTCTTCTTCTTCTTCTTCTTCTTTCCTCCTTCCTTCCCATCATTCATTTCTCCTCCTCCATCAAACCTCCTGCGTCAATGGTTGCCGGATGAGTACCTCCACGGATAGATGATTGTCCAGGATTACAGTTATGAGTTGCCATGCTTCCTGAGGGGTCCCGGAGCGTTATCCCCCAGGCTTCACGCCATAGGAACCCGTGACCCGCCTAACTGCGTGTGCGGAGCACTGGAAGACTGACGTCACCTGCTTGTGGAGTGCTCGAGGTACGAAGGTTTGAGGACCTTGGAAAGCCGGACACCCGTGCAGATCTCCTGCATAACTTGCAGATCCTCATCGGTTTGGCGAAGGGGCGAGGAGCGCATTCCTCGTGGAGGGGTAGTGGAGTAAGAAGAGAGCAGAGACGAGAAGTAAAAAATTTATACCACATAGATTAGGTGCCAGAGGTGGGTCCCCCGCAGGTGGTCCCACCAACATACAAATAAAAATAAATAAAAACAGCAAAGCTGTAAAATATAATACACCACGTGAATACAAATTGATCATCTTCATCAGTATGAAAAAGGAAGTTGTACAGATAACGCCCATATTCAAGAGAATTATGAAGAATAAATGAATTTTAACGACACGAAAAGAATAAAGCGTAACTTTTAATTTTAAACACGTAAAGTGAGTTCAATAAGAGACCAATAACTCAATAAACTATATTTAACGCCCGAAAGGCGACACAGGTTAATAATATCAGCCTGATTGAGATTATTATCAACTGATAACAATTTGTCAATTATCTATTGTTTTACAACTTTGATCATTGTTATGAAACCTAAACTTTTGTACGTACATTCGTTGCCAAAACTGCGTTAATATGAAATGATTATTTTGATACTTTTCCCGGAAGACGTAGCTTTAATTATAAAACTTCAACGTGATTTTACCCCTAAAGTGTCCCTCATTATTAGAAAGCATTTCTTCGTTAAATTTATATCGTATCTATATGATGCCTCCTTTTACTAGTAATTGCATTCTTTAGGGTAAATGTACAGAAATTGGTTACAGTTAGTTGAGAACAATATATAGCAAAACAGCAATTTTCATACGGGAGATTAAAATCCATAACGATCCATAAACATATGCAACGGCACGTTTCTATGTTATAAATTTACGTAACGTTAGATCAAACTAATTTTCTACTCATTATATTTAGAACTGTTGACCCAGATTGTGTACAGATTGCTACGGGCTCTGCGATCCAAATAAATTCTGCCAGAAGCATTGTTTTATTGTAGTTAATGTTTAGGATGGAACGTGACTTATGTCTCGCGCCCAACCGTAAATTGGATGTGGTTGTTAAATTCATTGCTTACAACTTGTCAGGTTATGATCGCATTTACAATCTGTTATAGATTGAATACGACAGCAGTAAATGCATTATTACAGATTGAATGGAAATATTGTGCATATGCATTGAACTTGTAATCGTGCAGTACCAAATAGTGGTAGTATTGCATTATAATGGAACAACAAAATAGGAATTTAAGCTGAGATGTTATTATATTAAAACATGCAGTGTTCTGAAAATTTATTATAGACTTATTATATGGCTAATTTTAAGGTAGAAAGTTCAATTAAACGTATGTAAACACAACGTATGTATTAAAACACAGTAAGGATTTGCCAACGTTGTCAAGAACTAAACATGCGGAATATCTTGATAGCTCGATTTCCAAACGACACCTGCATTAATTTTCACCTTAAATATGAAATCAAGCAACCTAACTTACATAAACGCCAAAATTGATAACTAATTGGTAGGCAACCCAATTTACAACAAATGAATGTATTGTCAAACAATCGCTTTTGCAACAAGAGCTCGGAAAACCTTAAATAATAGGAAAAGGATATACCTTAGGCATAGGGAAACCTGATACCGTTTAACTAGGATTTTAATTCTACGTTCGATAAGATAAAAATATTTGGCAGGTGCCATTTAAAAAAAAATTGTAATTTTTTTGTTATTTAAAGTTTTCTTACTTCAAAATTCAATTTTCTAATGGACCGTCTAGTTGGAAAAGACGCTGACGAAAAATAAATATTTATAATTTTACAAATATAGTCAGATTACTGCCAAATCAGAGATGTAAGTTTCCTAAATAAATAATTCGTTGCAAAGACGACCGCGATTCTCACGATACAGACTAAGGAGTATTTAATGAATCTAGTGACAACAAGCACTTTAAAAATCCAAGGTCGAATTTTGAATGAATCTTCGAATCCAGTAATACTATTCTGAAACCCGTTTATCATGTCAACATAACTGTCAACGCAGTCTGACGCGAATATGGCAGTTGCGTGATGATATCGGTATTCGTAGCACGTCAAAATTACAAGTGAAATGACAGTTAATGTGGATAATGTTATTTACGCAGTCGGAATATTGGCTGTGATAATCATCGCTTACAAAATTTATGCTAAAATAACAAGCTCCTATTAGTTGTGATTTCATCAATCAATCCAAAATGATATAGTAGCAAATCTGGCACAACTTTGCCCATGTTGCAGACCAATTATATCGACAGGTAGAATGGATGTAGATGGGTGCATTTATTGGCTAGGGGTCATGGTATTAATAATTATACTGTACCATGTGTTCAGATACGTTAGAGATATATGAGGTACATAGACTGCGTTAAGGAATTTGAAATTTTACTACTTTCTCGAGTTAGGATTGGAATATTCATATGTTGGTTTTCTTTACAGGAATTGGTAAGGTATAGTGCTTGTTTAGGAGAAGAAAACAGCGATCTCCAGAAGGCTCTAGAGTTGATGCTAAGTGTCCCTCACAGGGCACAAGACGATAAGTTCACAAACAGCATCGAAGGTTACCGTGGAAGTATCCACAAACTTGGTAGACTGTTAGCGCACGATTGGTTCTCCGTAAATCTTGGCGATTTAGTAAAAGAACGGTATCTCTTTCTGTTTAAAGCCCGAGTCTTGATCTGCAAGGTCAGGAGGATATCAGACGATCGCTCGGTCTTCCAACTGAAAGATATTATTAGGGTAAGCCGCCGGAATTCCATTCTTTTTTAATATCTTCGTTATGAATCTTTTGGCTTTCACTCAAGAGTGAAATTGTGCCAAGTTTTGAACTTATGGTAAACAAGGCTTTTTCATTTACAGTTGCCCCAGGTAGACCTCAAAGATCATCCAGACAACAATCGGTCTTTCGAATTAATCGAGAAGACAACAAATCAAGGTTTGATTTTAACTGCTCACAGGGAGAATGTGAAAGAGTTTTGGTTAAAGGAAATCAGGGAATTTGCTGGTGAAGCAGGTAAGGACATGCTCATCTTTTTTATGTAGGGGGTTAAATTTGGCAGCTTTGCCTGTGTGGCTAGACGCCATTAATATAATGTAAATGTAAAAGTTTCTTCTTATGTAGTTCTCGAAAATTTCTAAGTAACATAGAATGATAGTGGCATTTAACAAGTGTTTAGCATGTAGTCATATCGGAAATGTATATTGCCGCTAACGCTTACTGAGGTATCCTTTATAAAATACAAATACATGAAAAAGTAAACCACCAAGAAAAGCGTTCCTAATTTTCTTTTACATTATAGAACTATAACCCTAAATAATCATGGAACGTGTATAGGGTAATCATAAATTCCAACAAAACTTCGTCGAATATAGTTCACGACCCAAAAAAATGTGTTAAAGAACTATAACTCACAAGATCGCATTAAAACATACAATACACGACTGCCATGAAATATATCTGCAATTGTTACTTAAAACGGCCTGCCACTATTTAATGTTGGCGTCCAAAGCTGGTTTGTGGTTCATATCTCTACAACTGCGTCACCACTCAGCACCTGATACAAGCATATAAAATATAATTAATAGGAACTATTAGTTACTATTATAATTTTAGGAGGTTTAGTAGGAGGTCTATTGCTCTTAGTTATTTTACCGTATGTCTCAACGTTATATTTTCCTAATATTTTGCCATTCGTTTATAATTCTTCAATTATTCCTTAACATTATTAGGATTATTACTTAATATTTAAGTGTTTCTACCCTTCGGTGTAAGAGGGATTGTGCTATTATTTATTCTTTCGATTTTCTCCTTCACATATTCTCACCATCTCTTCTTCTGTCTTGAGTAGATCATCGCTTTGCTTCTTCCCATTTAATCTCTTTCCTTTTCAGGCTTCTTTTACTAACTATGTCCACGTTTTTCTTGACCTCCTTTGTTTGTTTGCTGAATACATTTCTTGCGACCCTTCTTCTGCCATTTTTATGGATGGTAAAGCTATCTTAATTATTATTCTTCAGTTACGTTTTATGAAGGTTGCATTGTTAATGCTTCTCTTTCTACAATATCTTTGTAATCTTGTTCTCCTTAGATTCAAACAAGATATAAAAATGTGCTTAATATCCCTATTCATACCTCTCATCGTTCTTTTTCCTTTCAAATTGCGAAAACTTACGAATTTCATATGGTCGCCCGCAATTAACCACAATTAACTCAAACCCTAACGTACTTATTTAGTAATCCTAAGGAGAAACTACCCTGTAGAAACAAAAAAATGGGTAGGGGAAAACATTACAACAAAAACAATTGTCTCGCAGCAAATATTGCATTACAGCAAAAACAATTGCGACTGAGATGAAGAGGCGGAAAGCCAATTCCTACATCCTGTTTTACCTCTTGTGTCAGAAAATCAGTTTAATGTTACTTTTTAAATAACATTAAAGTAATGGACTGTATGTTTTAGGAACTTAGAAGATGCATTGAAGTATATATAAATAGTAGAAAATGTTAAAAATCAATATATTTTATTATTGTACCCCCACCTTATTTCACCGTTTGTCGTAAGGGGTAGCTAGCCAAAATTTTATAACAGAATGATGGGTAGGGGAGAAACGTTTTGGGCATACTAACCTAAATACTGAAACAAAAATTTGAAGGACGTGGTTTAATGATATATTTTTTTCTCGGAAATGGTACAATTTAGGGTTACAAGTTCGAAGAGACAAAAAAGTTTCAAAATGAGTTAAAATAAAGAGCATAAAATTTTTATCCCTTTATATTACATCCCCACCCAACTTCACCACATTACCGGGGTTACCAAAATTCCAGTAAGGAATGACATATAGTAACTAACTATTCTACTCAAATTTAGTTACAAATGGTTAAGTGGTTTTTTAAAATAATAACGAGAGGGTGATAAAAATTATAATTTTTAGTGGCGAAGAATACCTCATACACATTTTCCTACGTTTTCTAGCCTTTTCGTGTGGTAACCATATCGTCCGCATAAAAAGATACAGTACTCACCTTAGTACCTTTACTTCGTTCATTTTGCAGTGCTCTACTGTATATTGTTTTAATTCTTTTCTTGGTTCTTTTATTTGATCTCGCTTCGGTGGGAATTAAAGATGTACCTTTGCGAAGGCACACTTTTAATATTGTTTAATAGTGTATCTCCTGCCCTTACATGCTTTGGAAGGCACTTCCGTTGTCGTTAGAAACAAGTATAGAGAAAAATTTCAAGTTACAAATTCACGAAACTTTGGCTTCATTGACTCAAAAGATTGAAAGGCATTTCGCCGCTCAATTTTGTGGTGCCTTACAGTGTTTTCGGGGAGAGCACAAGGGATCCAATGGGGCATAGGTGCGGGAAGAACCGCATTTTGCATGCACATATAGGCTCTGGACGTTTCTTATTAGAGTTTCTGACACTTCTTCTCCGCAAATTTGCCCATATAGTCGTTGTATTTACTCTATCGAAAACATTTTCAAGATCAATGAAGAAACATGAATAACTTATTTGATGGTTTTCACTTATTTGACGCAATAAAAACACTGCATCCTGTATTATCTTCCACGAAGCCTCCCTATTTTGTATTCTAATCTCTTTTCTAAATGTGTTACCATTGCTTTCTAAATTGATTTAATTGAAAAAATATATATTAGGGCATCTTCATAAGATGGTAAAATCCTGTGTGGAATAAAAGATTCTCTGGATACCCCGTTACATCTTCTCGGCGAATTGAAGCAGAAGATTGAAATTTTCAGTAATCGGATGACATGTTTTGTCTAAAAATCCCTTACTCTCTTACTCCCACATTGCGGGAGAAATTAAAAAAAACTGGAATAAATGGCTGATTATCGGAAGGTTGCTGTGGCTTTCTCACCTAGAGTTGTAGACAACGAAAATAAAAATTTGGACCGAAATTTGAAACGATGGACCGAAGACGCCATTGCGTCTGCGCGTGTTTGTATATTGCAGAGCCTCACTGAACATATTGATGCGGTTTTTATGATTGAATTACACAAACACTCGCTCGCATGTATAAGAAAGAGGGAGTTTGATAGCAAATCACAGCTGGTCAGTCAATAGTGAAAATCATAAATTTGACATCAATGAACTCATATCGCCGAGGTCTCTCGATTGATACTCTAGATATCAATTATAATTTCAAAGCTAAAATATTGGGTTGAGGATTTTTATTACAGTTTTTAAATTGTGAGGTTTCTTTACCGAATACTCATTCAGGTACTATAATTAATTTATTTACCGGTTATATTTTATTAATATTGCAGACGAAAGTAGTAGCGACGACCTACAGGTTACTTCTGAGCCAACTTCACCATCAATAGAACCTGAACCTCCTAAATTAGAGGTTCCAAAGCCAGAACCCAAAAAACAGGAACCAATAAAACCACAAGAATTACCTAAAGTTGAAATCAAACCGACCTCTAGCCCCGCGCAGAAAATTGAAGATAAGCCAAAAGAAGTGCCAAAAGCAATTCCACAACCCAAGACCGAAGAAAAACCAAAACTAGAGAAAAAGCCAAAGGAAGCGCCGACAGCAAAGCCGATTCCTAAAGTAGAAGAAAAACCAAAAGAAGCACAAAAACCAAATCCGGTGCAAAAACCAGAAGAAAAACCCAAACTATCATCAAAGAGTAACCTTGGCCCTACAGAAAGTAAGCCAAAAGAAGTGCAAAAGCCGAATCCTTCACCTAAAGTAGAAGCCAAAAGTACAGAAGCATCTGTAGTTGTCGGTAAACCTGTTGTACCATCAAATCCAAAACCGCCCGAAACTAAATCCGAACAAAAACTGATTGTTAGTTCATGTCCAGGGAACCCTACACCTGAAGCAGCCCAGGTCGAAATCAGTAAAAACGTTTTACAAGTCCACGGGGAAGATACCACAGTTATAACCCAGCAAACTGAAGCGAACAGTATCCAAAAGAGCCACTCGAAGACTCAAGTAATCGTGAACACTAAAGGCCACAAAGTTCTAGCAGAACTAGATCCTTATCGTATTGGTGTCGAAGTTGGTATTGCTACAAAGGGAGTACAAGTCGATGACGACATGAGTCGAAAGTACACAGAATACACGTCGAGCTCATCGGCGAGATCAGGTTGGTCCCTATGTTTGATGTACTTTAGCAATAGATGTTACAATAAAGTCATAACATTGTACAGTGTGTTTTCTTTACTAATATGTTTGATGTTTCAAATTGTTTTTGAGTGAATTATTAACTGTTTTATCTATTATTGATTTTGATAATAACTTTTTCTACTATTGCTTTGTAACGTGAGTTACATTCTTCAATAATATGGACAATGAACAGTTATTTATACCAAAACATTCTTCTACAATGAAGTTATTATTATTCGCACCTATCATTATTAATTAATTGACGATTATTGAAAGCACAAGTAGAAAGCACAGCACTGACTTTGGCTGTAGATCAAAGTCAGCAGCCAGTGAAGTTATATTAGATGGACAAGCTTTCGACTTTTTTTGAACTTTTTTTTTAAAATTTATGTCCACCCAGCCATCGGTAAGTCTGTTTTTTGTGTCAACTGAGAATCACTTGTAATGAAGACAGTTTTATTTATTTATGTATTAAAATACTCAAATAGTTTATAATTTAGTGGCGCTGTAACTTAAAAAGTATAGCTGATAAAGAAACACTGTTTTCGTATTTAGAATAAGCAAATCCAACATAACGAAAGTTATTTCTAACAATACACGATTTTTTTTTGTAGGGAAGTGTTTTAAGAGGTTATGAGCGCAATGACGTTGAGGGCGACACAACGGATGCTGTGTCACCAAAAAACTATTTGTTATGCCATAACCTACAGTTTATAGCTTATTATTAGTGTATTTTTAAAGTTCGGTTAATGTGCTGACAAAAAAAAAACGTTAAAAACAATAATAGCACAAGGACACAAAGTCATCGTTATAAAAGCTCTAGCTCTGAGTTAGAGCTAAATTATGAAAGATGTAAACCTTCATTATGAAAACTACAATATTAGATGAGGTTTTATTACATTTAAAATACATCAAACGTTTTAGTATGCATAACTGTTCATTTGTTGGTTCAATTCATGCCGAATAATCATAAAAGTGGACTTTTCAACCTGATAATCTCAATTTATCTAATAATTTGGAAGGATGTAAGCACATGAAGTTAGAGAAGGTTTACAAATAAAACAAGGTTTTATTTGTAAATCATTTTCTAAATAAAATTGCATTACTATAAGTGCTACTTGTTTCTCCATTTACCATTCACTGGAACAAACAGGTGATAATCGATAGGCTAGGACACAGTCGTGATCCAGAGGTTCTCTGTTTACAAATTTATGGTTATATTAAAATATATTAATAAAATTATCTATAACTTTAGGAAAATTTCAACTTATTAAAAAAAAACGTATGCTAAAGATGAATACTAACTATGTCAGTTCAATATGCAATTATGTGAATTATAATGTTAATAACATAAGATAAAATTTACGTGGGTTAATAAGTTACTTTATGTCTCCTTCACTGTCCTATCAAACACTATGAAAATGTAAGGTAGGATTGGGGATGTGATGATTTGGCATTGAATGACCAACTTTACTAGATAACTTAGCATATTCTGTAAAACTTTTGCAATGCTAAAATAACCACACAGTAACTGCAGCATTACGCCAACAAACATAACAGTGCTTCGATGGGCTTCATTGTCTTCGTTTCTGGTACACATTTGAAAACACTATATCCACAGGCGATTACGGAGAGTCATATAGCCGCCGTGCCACCTCAAGATCTTCATATGCAAGTGAAGGCTTAAACTCTAAACATGGAACGGATGCGCTTGGTAGCAAATATGAATCGTCCCTTACCAGTAAATACAGTGCAGATTTAGGTGGAAAATACTCTACCGATTCGTTGAGCAAATACGCTGCTGATTCCGGGAAACACGACGAAATTACCTCTAAGTACGGAAGATCGGACGATGGAAGTTCAAGGTATGGCGAGATGACCTACACGAGAAGGACGGTCGCAGATCCCGGAGATGGTGATTCTTATTCATCTTCCTATACCCGGAGGTCTGTAAGAGCAGAGGGACGGATGGAAGTGGACGATGACGCTCAACGATATTCTAGAAAATCCATGCGATCTTTAGACCGTTCTGGAGGACTTGAGGAAGATTACTCGTACAGAAAATCTTCTAGATCTATCGATCGTAGCGATGAGGACGACTCTTATAAAAAATCGATTAGAAGTGTTGAAAGGAAGTCGATTACTGATGATGACAGCTATTCCAGGAGGAAGCCGAGAAAAGTAGACGAAGGATTCGACATCGACGAGTACATTTCAAAGCAAAAATCTATCGATGAAGATTTGGATCCATCCGCTTATCTGTCTAAGCGAAGGAGCCTTAAAAACAGCGATATAGAAGATTTATCCTCAACTAGAAAAGTAAGCAGGGAAGAATCAGGAAGTGATTACAAGAGATTGAGTTCAGTCGAGGAAGACAGATTGGCTCGCTTTGAAAAGTACTCGAGACGATCATCGGAAATATCCGATAAGCCTATTAAAACAAAAGACGCTAATGGTAAAGATGGTAAGTAGGCGTTTGAATACTATTTGAAGACACTGGCATGTGCTACTAATTTTTATTTTTGTTTTATACTCTTTGTATAAGTTACAATATAAGCAATACTTGCATTAATAGATTTGTAGCGCAAACGGCAAGCTGTACAGGCTGTCTCATGAATATATACCAATATTTTGTATGGTTGTTCCTTAGGATAAAATAAGTAAAAAAGTAAGATAACTTTTTTTTGAAAAACCAAGAATATACTGCGTAATGAACTCAATGTTTTTAAAATAATTAGTGTTGTCTACTAAAATTACAATTAGCTAGATTTCTATACCAAAAGTGCCAAAAAAAGAACTGTCAGAGTTACGTTTTGTACATCTTATATTAGCGCCAAATTCGTAATTTTGTGTTTGCAATGAAAAGAAATCAAATCACATAATTATGTGACAAAACTTGAGTATCTTTTAAACTCGAGCTTCGCAATGTGGTCCGAATATACCTTCTTGTTAAGCACACCATAGTAGAAATAACTGAGAATAAAACAATAACAAATCATCATCATATCGAGGAATACGTTGAAGGTGAATGGTTCCCTGGTTGAGTAGAGAAATGGAAATATCAATCCGAAAAAAACGAACAAAAGCGACAAATCAAAATGTATGCAGATGGTTGAATTATTATTTCCGAATGTGAACTAGTATTACCAAAAACTGCTCACAATAAATAAATAGTTATTTACTAAGATTGGTTAGAGATAGATATTTTTATTACTAGTGTTATACACAGGAACTACCATACAAAATATTTGTATCTATTCATGAGACACCTGTGCAATACGACCTTGAATCTGCACTAAGATATGTAAATACTTAAAATCTTAGATATCGTTTCTGACGTATATTTCCTAGGTCGTCTTTAATGACTTTGGTTTATAAAGAAAGTGATGAAGTACGAATTTTATTCAAAAAGTTGTTTTAAAAAGTGCTAGGAAACTGGACTAGTTAGTCCAGTTAGTAGAAACTGGACCAAAGACTAGTAAATAGTTGCAAATTAGCTCTTTTTCAGCGTTTTCATGTTACTTCTTTTAAAACTTTGTTACGCAATGTTGAGCATAAGCTTCTTCCATTTACGTTTTTTTTTGTATTAAGCTGTCCCCTCCCCACCAACGAAAACAAATTGCAACCTATCCTGAAATATTGTGGGCTTTTATGTAATTTACTACGTTAACGACGATTATGTTGCTTGCCTTTAGAAGGAAATCGTAGCTAAACTGGGCTGATCCAGGTTAAAGTTAAGCTGGATCACCCACTGACTAGTATTTCAATTGTCTCTTGAGGTAACAAAACACTTAAACAAATTGTTTAAAGTTATTATACAATAATTCGTTGTATTATTTTCCACCAAATCCTCAACCACGACAATAGTTATTTCGGTAATTGCCCCTAACTTGGCATTACGATTCCTGCCCTTTCATTTGACAGCGATAAGACGGTGGATTTGCATAACCTGAATGACGCCTTTGGTGAAAATAGTCTGCATTGTTTTGGTACTTTTAATTTTGAAAATTATTACGAGAACCCCTATGACCTCTATTGTTCCCGCGTTTATTAATATAAAATACATTGTTATTGGCTTGTTTTTCTCCTCAGTTGTTGCTGTGTTAATTAATAGCCTCTTTTAAAGTTGTACAATTGTGGACTTGTTGGACAAATGTGGAATATATCATCAGCAATTGCTCTATCTCCCTACACCCATAGACCAATTTTTGAATTTTGGGGTTTTTATGGAGTAGATTTGAAAGAACTAGCGGATTTTTGTGTAATAATCTCTGATATCTTAAGCTTTTAAGTTCTCCACAAATTTCATCAGAACTATCAGATGAAGAACACTTCACTGGAACGCATTACAACACTCACTATTCTCGGGCATTGATGGCGATGAGCTCCTCACTCTTGGCAATCTCAAGTTTAATTTCTTGCTGCACCCCTTATTGCATCGTCGGCGAAAAAAAAAACTACAGTCATGAGAAAAAACCCAAGGATAACGATTACTTCTTCCATGCAAAATTGTTGTGTCAATTCCTGTTGTTATACCACCACTATTTGGACTCTTGTGAGATCTTGATCTTTTTTTCTTCCTTACACACTGGTAGCTAATCTTTAATCATCTTTGACCATTAATCTTCGCCTCTTCGGTGGTTCTTCTGTTGCTACTTTTATATGTTTGTAGTGACTGGCAGGGTGGCCATGAAATATTTTCTTTTCTCCTAGTTGGTTTGGGTTTAGGGCATATAGTAAAACTATACTACTTCTATATTAACCTTTAGCTTATTGGTTCCCATTACATGACTACTTATACAGGGTGTTGCCGAATTCGACCGACAAATTCATAGGGGTGATAGTAGACATCAAGAGGATGCAAAATTGCCATACAACATGGGGTCGCAAACCACGTTTAGTGGGAGAAAATCGCAACAATAGTTATGAAGTGTGCGACAAAAAAGGCCAATAAGAAGTAGAAAAACATTTATTTGACGAGACGTTTTCATAGCAACTGTTCGAAGTTGTGGCCGCGAAGGTCATTGCACACCCGACACCGACGGACGGGGGATTTCCGGACGCGTTCAAACATACCCGGTGTGCTGGCGTCTGATAAACATCCGATTTCCAGTGGCCCTAGAGGAAGAAATCCAAGGGATTTCGTCTTCTGAGGTCCAACTGAAATCTTGTGAGGTCTTTTGAGGCCGGGGGGCGTGGAGGCCAAGCGTCAGGCGCCCTGTTCTGTCGACGTCTGTTGTTGCGATTTTCACCGACTGAACGTGGTTTGCGACCCCATGTTCTATGGTAATTTTTAATCCTCCTGATGCCCACTATCACCCCTCTGAATTTGTCGGTCGAATTCGGCAACACCCTGTATATAGCGCTGTTACTACATTATTACCTAATTTCTATGTCTGCTACATCTATCATTTACATGACCTGATTGTCTTTGACATGGGAACAAGTATTGTCTACTTAGCACTCCAGGCGCTCAAATCAATTAATATCTTTAATTGCGACATAGAGGTCGATTACCTGCCCACGCACTAAATGCATGATACACCACGGCGTGATACCATCGCATTAATCTTAACAGTTATGCTGTTAAGATGACTGATAGAAGGTGCTACAATAAGTGCTACGTAGCACGTATGTACACCGCTCCCACGTGCACGTTGCCGTGAAGATTTTTCTGAAGAATGCTGAATGCGTTCCAGCAACCGAAGACTTATCACTCCTTGCTGTGCGAGGTCGCCCCGATCGGCCTTGTGCACATCACACACTGTTCCATGCAGCTCGAATTTGTCACGTATACGAGCAATTATTAACTGTGAAGGTGGATCTGTAGCATACTCACGTCTACATTCTCTCTGATCCTCAGCCATACTCTCAAATTTCTAGTGCCACAAATTTCACAACAATTTCTTACGCCCTTCAAAGGTCCGCCACTTCCGCCATAAACTACTCGCCACTGACCACGTTGCGACCTTATTTTTGGGGGGAGAGGAAATTATTTATGGACATCACCGGACCAGGTTCCGGTGATAGTGTGAGACTAAACCTAATAGGCTTTACCCACTAAAACCCTTCCTCTGGCCTCCAGCTGGACCCGGTATCGCATGCCCTCGGGTCCAGCTTTGACTCTTCTGTGATATGCACAAAACTACTCGGGCTCTTATGCCCTGGAATATATTCCTGGAAGCATCTATGACCTGACATTGCCTGGGTCAGGTGGTAAGCCATCTACCCCCTCTCTTCTCAGCCCACTCCGCCACCCGCGGAATCAATCTTCTCGTACAAGCTCCCTGTGCTGATGCTTCTCACCTCTCCTCTTCCAGTCCTGCATCATCCTTCTCATCCTCTCCACCTCGTGCCCTCTCCCTCCCCCGCTCTCTTCTGAATCCCCAAGTCCAGCGGCACTAGCCCCGCCAGCATTTTTAACGACTCCGTGGATACGGTCCTATAAGCCACGACATTCATCGTGGCCTCAACTGAGGATTTGCACTTCCTGTATCCACTAGGCCTTCACTCTTTTGCACCTCCTCCTCTAATCTCCTGTTGATGAGGATCTCCAGAAGCTGTGCCGGCAGGCACTGTCTAATAGGTATATGGCCTGCACGCCGACGGTACCTCCCCTCCACTTCCCGGCTTCCAAATTAGCACCAGTTTCGCCCTTTTCCAATTTTTCGGAAACACTCCTTCCTTCATTATCGCGTTCATAACTTTGGTCAGGTACTTCGGGTTTCTTTCTGCCACAATCTTTGACCATCAGGGCGGGAATCCCGTCCGACCCGGCGTCTTCCTCGTTCTCAGCCTGCCTGTCGCTTCCCGTAGATCTTCCTCGGTATAATCCTCAAACCTCAATGCTCTTCTTGTCGTCCAGACTCGTCTTTCATGATTCGTGAAAGGTTCTTCCACGATTCGTTTCTCCCTCTCTTTCGGAATCGCCGGTCCCCTCCCCTTCTCATCCCGATTTTGTAACCTTGACCCCACGGATCCAACTCTACCTCCTGGCAAACCCTGCTCCAGCTGGCCTACTTTCTACTGATAGCATTTATCAGTTCCTTCCTATCACTCCTGTACTGTTCTCTCTTCTCATCCATCTCCTGCTGATCTCCCCGTGTTCCGGCCCTTGTCAGCCCTCGTCTGCTCGCCATACACACCTTCCTAAGATCCCCGATCCTCTCGTTTCACCAGAAGACCGTGGCCGTAGTCTCCGTCACTCTCCATGCCTCCTTTCCAATTTCCTCCGGCTCTTCTCCCCTGTCGCTCCTTCCTGCCGGCTCTCGTCTCTTAGGTAAGTAACATGGGCGTAGTCGCTCAGAGTTTCGTTCGGCAGGACCTGCTGTCCTTTGACCCTTCTCGAGACCCTCTCTATGGCCATCGTGACATCGATGATAGAGCGTCCCCCCTCGCACCTTTTTTGTTGGGGGGATTAGTAGAGCTATTATAGAGCTTACGATACGTACTCCATTTGCAGCCACATCTTCCTATTTTGTGTGACCTGTTTCCATCCTTTTCCAACTGTTCTTTTGAATTGTAATGAGTGGCGAAACATCAACGGAGAGATCATCTTCGTCAACGCAGTGATCATCGGAAAGCCAAAAAGTGTAAATTTACTAGCATTTCTCCTCTTCCATTTCTCCTACTGAGAGTATGGTTGCCTACGTTTTATGTGACTCTTTCCCATTTTAGCATTAAAATCGCACATGACGATTGCTCATTGAAAAGAAGGGAGCATTATGTACTTGCTATTCTAATGAAATGATTTATATCAACAAAAACTTTTTGCAAAGCCACTGACATTTTATGTTTCAATTTTGTCCAATGGTGCTCTGTTATTTCAGCTTTATAGCAGCTTAAAGCTTGTTAGTAGTAGCTTCATCTGCCTCTATAGCTTTGTAAGATAGTGTTACTTAATTCATGATCATTTCAGATAAAGAATTTATACACACTGTAGAAACAGAAGCCCACATGGACGCGATATCTTTGCAGATGAGGGCCAAGAAAGATATTACATCACCGCCAGATGAACGGCCGTTTTTCACAAAAACACTAAGTGGTCGCAGCGTAGAGCGTAAGTTATGCAATTCAATCACCTGCCATGCCTACTCTTGGCTTGATTTTCTGTTCCTCAGACATC
>JAWQRJ010000154.1:0-26272 GCA_033557515.1 Diorygopyx duplodentatus
TCGCTAACCTTCCTGCCCTACATCCAAGGCGTTACAGATCGTATCAATAGAATCCTAGGTCCACAAAATATAAAATCCGTCTTCATTCCTTTATCCAAGTTATCCAGTCACCTAACCTTAATCAAAGATCCTCCTTTATCACTGTAATTCAATGGCGTGTACCGTGAACGCTGCACTAGGTTGAAACGTATATCTGGATCTGCACTTGCTGAGCATAGACTTGAAACAGGACACAAAATTGACCTTTTAACGAACCCAAAATCCCAGCTCGCGAATCCTAGAAGCAATAGAAATCCATAAACATCCTCATTACCTCAATAGAGATATAGGGTTTCCCCTCCACCACACCTAGAAATACGTCATTACCTTGACCTGTTCCGTTAACGGCCACACCGCCTACACACTCACTGACTGACCCGACACTACGTACCATGGGAAAGCCAAAAAGTGTGTTTTTCTTACTTTACTTTAATCCTCTTTGTTCCTTGGAATATAGGGTGTTAACTAATAGCTTTAACTCATTTCTGTTTCTTGCCAGGGTTTTCACATGTTTTAGAAACATGGAAAAACGTGGAAAGAGAAGTTGTATATATTGGGAAAAACTGGAGTGAAATGAAACACTCCTGTTTTTCCCAGTTTATACAGCTTCTCTTTCCACCGTTTCTTCCATGTTTCTATGGGCTTCCTTGGTTTTCACATTCCGCTGGGTTTATAGTTTAATGGTTGTCTTGATACATCCCCTTCAGGTTTTCTTGGAGTATGCTCAATCCATCATCGTCATTTCCTTCTTCATATCGCCTTCTCGATTGGCTCTTGTCCTGTTGCTCTTGTCCTCAATCACAGCTCTTCGTTTCTAATCCATTCTGGCCAATGTATTCTCAATATTCTTCTCAGACATATGTTCACATAACCTTGCAACGTGCTTATGTTTTTTTGTATGTTATTTTCCATGATTTAGCTCCATACAAAAGTATAATCTTAACCTTTGAATTGAACAGACTTCAGTTTTACACACATTTCCTTGGACAAATGGACAAATATGGTCTATTTGTTGTAGATTTGCAAAGATTCCTTCTACTTATTTTATTTTTGTTTTGACCTCTTCATCTGTTCCCCCTTTTTCATCAACTATACTTCCCTCAGAATAATAACAGAACCCATCCACCTGTTCATTCTCATTTCCCTCCACATTTATAACCCAACCAAACTCTCTTGGTGTGCTGATTTTTATTAATTTGGTTTTCTTTCCATTTATGTTTTAAGTCCGATTTATTTTGCTATGTTGTATGTTCTCTGAGAATAAACATACGTCGTCCGCATATTTTAGTGTTCTAAGTGATTGCTGCAATGTTCTTGATCCAATTCATTATTATTATAAAAATTGTCGGTGAAAGAATGAATCCCTGCCGCAGTCCTATTTCTATTTTAATCTTTTCTGAGAATTCTCCGTTGTGAATTATTCTTGCTGTACTTACTTTGTACAGTAATCCGGCCATTGTTATTATCTTTTCCGGAATTCCATATTTTTTTAAGAGTTTCCAAATCTTATTTCACTTCGCCCAGTCAAATGCTCTAGTATTATTTTTGCAATTATTTTACTGGCCCCACTTAGTAGTATTATCGCCTTTCAGTTCTCACTCTGATATATCTCCTTTTTTCGGGATTTTGACTATTGTCCTTCTTTCCAAGTCCTTCTTTCAAATCTTGGAGCACTTTTCCTCTTCCCATATATTTTGAAGTATCTCTATACCTGCTTTAAATAGCTCATTATATAGGACGTTATTATTCCGACGGATTTTCCTTTTATTGCATTCTTTATTTCCTCTCTTGAAATTTCCTGTTTCTATGTTAAGTGGTTCTATGGTTTGCTCCTTCTTCATTTCTTCGAAATATTCCAGCAATGTCCCCTTTATTTCCCTATCTGTTCGTAACATTTCGTCCTATCTGTTGCTCACATTTGGTTCTCTGTTTTGTCTTTTCCTGTTATTTTCTTAGCTATTATATACTATTGGTCATTATTTATTATTATTATTTATTTCCACTTGTTCTGCTTTTTTATCAGTTCTTTATATCTTTTTTTCTTAGTCTCTTCTTTTTTATGTCTTCCTCTATTTCTTTGTACAACTTCTTTAATTCTTCTTTATTTTCTTTCTCTGATTAGTTGTTAGTAGTCGTTGTTTAATCTCTTTACGATTCGCTATGCTATTCCACCCATGTTTCCTTGGAGAGATATGGTTTGTCTGATTTTCTTTTATATCCCAATGCCTCATTAGCTGTTCCTTCCATGTTTCTTTTAATTTCTTCCCATATTACTGCTACGTCCTTTTCCGCTTTGCTTCCTTCTGTGTGTCTGCACATCTGTCTTAGGTTTTCTTCATATGTTCACCTTGTTTCTTCATCATTTCCAAGTCGCCGTACTGTACGTTAAAGATATGGAACTGTACTGTGAGTTCCTTATCTTTATCCTTCTTCTTTACTGGCGCTAGTTTTATTTGCATTGTTTTCTCGCATTGCTCGCACATCCACCAGAGAATTCTTCCATTTTTTATCTATCGCTATGTGGTCGATCTGATTTTGAACAGCTCCTCCCGGGGATATCCACGTTACCTTTTATCTTGAATTGGAAATGAAGAAAGACACTTTCTCCTATTCTTAAATTGTTTTGGGAGCAGAAATCTATAAACATTTTGCCACTGTCATTGATCTCTCCAAATGTTTCTCTGCCCATCACCGTTTCTCTTGCTCTATTGTTGTTGCCAAATTTCGCATTTAGATCTCCCATCAGAATTGTTACATCTCTTCTTCATTTCCTTTGCATTTGGTCATATGATGTCTGTTGCATTTCATAAAATTATTTCTTCCATCTTTTTCTCTTTCGTTTATGCCTTTCCATTCCAATAATGTCCTCTTTGCTTCTTTTCCCATCATTATTGCGACCCCCTTTCGGGTTTGGAGGTTTTTTTACCCACTTAGAAGTTTTATTTTTCCTTGCCCTTCTTCTTTTACTTATTCCAAGAATTTTAATTCTGTTATTATCCATTTCATTGGCAATTTGGTGGTCTTTACTTGGCCCAAACATCGTTTTTCTGTCCAATTTTCCCAAGGCCATATAGCGTTTCTTTAGCTTTTTACGTGCCAGGGTTGTTAGCCCTTTCGGTTATTCCCCCTTTCGGTTCTTTCGGTCCTATTCGATTTCTGCAACCGTATTATTGGGTATACTTTCATCAAATTTCTTATCTCGTTCCATTCCGTAACCCCTTTCGAGCAATAATTTGTGGACGATGATATAGGTCGATAAAAACCTGGTTATAGAGCCAGTGGGGTGACCATTCTAACTAGCTAACAATTTTTGAAGGAGAAGAGAAACAGTTCAATATGCAGATGTAGACATTAGAGAATTTTAAAAAAATAGGGAAAGAGCTCAGTTAGATTTGGTAAGAAATGTTACATACACCAGATAAAGCTTCAAACAACAGCTATTATTATAAGACTTACTTAAGATTACACTGTATAAGAACTAATGTTTTGTTATTACTTATTGAGTATGTAAATATAGATTGTTAGTATCCAAATGCGAAATTTTTAATAAAGAAAACACAAGCGTTAAAAGAACTATCCGCGTTTAATACTACCACAAATATTAATACTACCACCATAAATAACTACATTAACTAAAAGCCTATAAGGCGAGAATACAATATGTAAGTGTACTCGCAAATTTGTTATGCTTTCATTATCTTATACTAATTACTTATCGTTCTCTGTTGTTATCTAGAACATATTTCAAGTCCATATGGTATGAAAGTGACGTTTTTTTATGGAAGATGATTTATATGCCATCTTAAATATATCAATTGAAATAGAAACAAAACAACTACGTACATTTATTTGTATAAGATTAGAATACACAATTGCGAACCATTTAATAAGCCAAGGCCAAACAAATTTTGATAAAAAAAAGGGAAATGATGTGATTTCCTATCTCTCTGCAGACATTAACCGTTTCGGATCTTTGAGGATGTATCTCTTTAAAATGAATTAAAGAATTGGAAGTCGGTGATATGAACGGAATAATTGTAATCGTGGATGTAGTTAGTTGTAACACCAAATTTTAGGATATTTTTGAAAAGTTGCTTTTTTTTCGTTCTTTTCGAATAGCAATTGTTTAAAATAAACGTTTAATTTAATTATCAGACTTCAAAACATTGAGATACTGATTTTTTCACTCAGGTTCTCTTTATGTTTGTGTGTATTTACCTGCGATTTGTAAATTGGTACACACAATTTAAAACCACTGGTAGAATGCTTATTACAAATGTGGGACTTACATAACCGTCGAATCATATCCGGGTCTAATTGCATATTTTGCTGTATGAACGGAACTACAAAAACAATGGAAATAGTACCTACGTGTTAGTTCGTTTTCTCCTTATTGATTAACGTTTAATGACATTTTCATTTCTCAAACAGAAATTTGAGAACTGGAATCCTGAATCAAACAATATCGATAACAGCAAACTTCGTTGACTCTTATTTATCTAACTTAGTACTAACAGAAAATAATTATGTAGCTGGTGTAAGTAGGAATCTGTTATTTACAGGTTATTTATTATTTTATATTTTCTTATCATTCTTTTACGTATTTTATTATTTTTTTTTGTTCACATACATAGAATAATAAAATAAACTTTTATAAAGGAAAGCCATAGTGGCAATAAAAATCCCAATGAATTATCATTGCAGAATCAGATCCGACACGACCATAAAAAGCAGGACTCAAACCGTTTGAGGCTATTACCTTTCTGATTCTAAGCATCAATTTGTGATAATGACCACAAATTGATGCTTAAAATACCAGACGCTTAGATACTCACTTGCAAATTGTAGCACGAACATAACGAGGAATCCCATAACTATTGCAGTTAACTGCCAAATACCACTATGTTGATTGTTCCTTTCTCTTGCTAGCACCTCGAAAAACACCACATACAGCAGCGTACCAGCGGCCATGCCCTGGAGCACAACTGAGGTGATATCAATCTCTGGAGTGCCGCTGTTCTTTAATACTATCCCTGCACCAATACCTACAAAACGAAAGTAAAAGTTCGTTTACCCATTCCTATTTTCTTCATGTACCAGAAACCATTTCAGATTTGTATAAAACAATTGCACTAGTTACATCTAGGGAAGATATAGAGTACCTTTCCTCGGAACACTTATGTGCTTTGTTACCTATATATAATTTTGTTTTTGAACTCAATTTTAAATTTTTTAAATTCTGTTGGCTAATGGCACCTTAGCAATAAGGAAGCCTTCTATTTTCAGAACCAATCAAGATTTCTATTCTTTCTTTTCCACTTAAAGAAGGCATTGTTGTAACTTTAATTTAACTTATAAAAGATTCACAGTTATCTGATAGACGTCAATTACTATCAATTTGATTGACAGTTTTCATTAGCCTACTTGATGTACTTATTATATGAGTTTAACGATGTAATATTTCATATAAAATTGATCAGAACGTTCAAATTGATTTAAAAAAAATAATACACAGTGCTGTATTAAAAATTACAAATTTCCTAGATGCTCCTTAAACCAAATAAAACATGTAAAAGCATTTTTTGTTTGATATACATATAATATATCGATATACAATATAAAGTATACATTGAGACGTTTACTTTTTGAAGGCACTGCAGAAGTTATCCAAAGCATTTGCCGAGAGAGAAAATCTTTTAAGTTAAAGCTAAAAGTTTTTAGTCGAATGGTGACCAGTTTTTTAATCTGCAAGGTGTTACATTCACTCTGGGCGCCATCAATCTTTAGTCCTTTAAGTAGAAGAGTACCTTGGCAGACCGAGCTATAGCTCGGCCTTATCAGGTGCTGGACTTTTTATTGGATGACGATGAACTAATTTGTTCAGACTTAAATGCAAAGGCTCACTTCTCACGGTTTATGGATAATGCGACTTTTTTTAATTTCTGACAGCCAGTGTTTTAATGGTACCCCATTCTAATCTGAGGTAAGATGGAAATCACAACAAAACTGCATCAAATGATATTGAGCTTATTGTAAACATTAACATCTTTGAAATTGTCAAATTATGCTTTAGGTCTGAAGTAATTATACGATTGCGATTATGATAACTCATTATTATATTTAATAATCGAGTTATCCGTGAACGTAGACTTCCAATCTTTAGTATTGATATCATAAATGATTTACATTCTAACACTAATAACCATTTTAACACTAATAATAATAAAAATGGCGGTTGATTATTTGACTAAAAAAATAGTTAAGTACCGTCTTGTACAAATGGGGCACTCAGTATATTCGAAAATTATTTCATATTAATCATTTTTTGGTGCAACTTTTATTTGATTTTTTTCTACCACTTTTAATATTATATATTATTGTTAATGCCAATTGCTGAATCATACGTTTACTAGGTTTACATTTCCACTAGAAAGTTGGTCGCTGAAAAGCAAATGATATTTTTGCATTCTGTGAACAATATTATTCTTCGAAAACTAAAGAGTTAACCAATTTCAATTGACCCAGACAATAATCTTCAATTATTTCTGTTTTTTGTTTGTATAATAATCATCTGTTGGACATTGATACTCAGCCATGTTTGTACCATGATGTAAGTATGTAAATAGTTTATGTTATTGATTACCATGATTCATAGACTTATTTTATAAAGCAAAAAAAACTCACTACAATAGTTTTTGTCTATAAAACATAACTCTCGTGCTTCTTCAAATGTTGGCTTAGTACGCCTAGGTTCAATTTTCAATTCAAGTTTAAATTTTAGAATAAAGTACGAATTATTCTTAATATAAATTATTAAAACATTCGTAAAAAATCGTAAGCATAAATGTAAATAGTAAATAAAATTGAGACTTCAAATCATTTTTACGTTTTAAATTTCGATAAAGTAACATACAACGTGATAAGAAGGAAGTTAATAATATGTGGGGAGATCATAGGATAGCATGAGGAGCATTGAATCATAGAGAGCTATTACAGGGTGAGTCACTCTGTATGTGTCCTCCCAAATTTAAAATCTTTGTGATATCTCAAATTAAAGCTCCCTAAAAACTTTATATCTGTCCAAAAATCATATTCGCAACAAATCAATAATTTCATTTTCGAACAAAATAAATGATATATATTATTATGTTATTTTAATCTGCAAATAAAACGACTTTTATAAGCTTAAAATAGTATCTTCGGAAGATAAATCTGGAGATCACGCAGGCCATTCTACCATACATTTGGGAATTGGCGGTGTACAGTATGGGGGAGCGCCATTTTGTTGGAAGTGAAGTAAATTTTCGTCGAAATTCAAATAAATCCGGCAGTATGTTGTTGAATGTCGCTTTTTTAGGAATACGAAGTTTTTATGAATACGAAGTTTTTATGAATACGAAGTTTTTATGAATACGAAGTTTTTATGAATACGAAGTTTTTATGAATACGAAGAGATTTTTATGATTGTTTTTAACATTTCTCAGTAAGCGTTTCCTTTCAGACTTTCTTCAAACCAAAACATGATTTATTTGTGGCTACGAAAACACCTGTGAATGTTTATATGAAATGTGCGAATGCAGGAATATGATCAGTTATGCAATAACTGCAGTCTATTTTAAATTCGTTGTAGTACCATTTTTTCACAAAATTGTTGCCTTCCCATAATTTCCATATAATCTACCTTTTATATGCACGAATTTATTACCTTTTTCAATGGTTTTTCTGCAGTTCTTTTTACCAATAAAAATTGGTTCCGTTTCTACAAACTTAGTAGCCCCGTAGATGAAAATAACTTCCACCCGCTCAGCCATCGTGTGATGATGAATTTGAGCTACGGTTAATACGTTTCGAATACACCATTTTCAACATACTAAAAATTTCGAAATATAGAATACTATTGTGGTAAATTTCAAATTTTCATGGCTTTGTAGTTTTAGAGCCCTAAACGTTAGTAAATGTAGAAACGTATTTTGAACATCGATTGTATTATTTGGAAAATAATTGATATAATGCACAACATTTTACTAATTAAAAACTAGTACAAAATTTCGTATTCTAACAATGCAGAATGATTAAAAATAATAAATAGTTCAATTCAGACCAATAAAAGACTACAGCATTCTCAGGTTTGAATAATATACAGCTATTAATAAGTCTTCTGGCCATGAAAATACACCATTTTTCCTAATATGCAAATGCTACAATCTTATCTTAAAGCCATTGTCTCCTTTCATAAATATTTCAATAAAATACGCAACTTTTCCCAATAGCCTAATTTAGCAAAGATCATTCCTGTATATAAAAAGGAAAGTGAATCTCACGTCGATTAAGACCGATTTCGTTGTTGCTTGCCTTTTCAAAAACATTCGAATCAATGATACATAAAAGACTCATAGCTTATTGGCTTAAATACCGTATTATATCCTCAAATCATTTTGGTTTCTTTCCCGGCACTGAAACGGCTGTATACAATGTTATTACAAACCTAATTCGTATATCCTATACTATTAAACGTGCTAATCTTGTATGTGTGTGGGTATGTATGTATGTGTGTATGTATGAATTCCCCACAGTGGGAAGACGGCTTTATGTTGCTGGCCGATATTAACAGGATTTCAATATTCCGGTGCCAGGAATCGATTGAGATATGTCTCGACTCCCACTAAATTCAGAGATACTATACACGAACGCGGCTATGGCGATAGGTTAATCGTTGGCAGTACGATGGCGCCACCAGTATTGTAAGAATTTAATAAATGCAAGCTCGGTCTGTTAGTTTTACAATTCACGATGGTGCTACCAAAACTAGAAGATCGGCAAGCTCTGATAAGGGTAGGAAACAATGTGTTTTTTGTGTTTTTATCCCCCTAGCAAGCTCGGTTTTCCAGGTATTCTATATATGATATAAGCAAAGCATTTGAGAGTATAAACCACGAATTATTGTTAGAAAAACTTATGGAAATTGGCGTAAATCCCTTACGCCAGCTTCCAGCGCCGGAATATTTCCAGAGTTACTTAACAAATAGGAAGTAGGCGGCAAGCATCTGTCTTTAATCGAACCTGTCTTTAATCTGTCAATCGAATTGTCTGAGCTTAAATGTGGACAAGACTGTTGCTATGCTTTTTTCAACAAATGAAATTGTTTACTTTAACTTAGAGAACAAGTCTATTCCAAGCGGATTAAGTGTTAAATTTCTAGGACTGAACTCTAGGTCTTCGCAAACGACGATTTGTAGATGTGTTAATTAAAAAACTAAGTGCATTGTATTATGCTGCTCTTAATATTCGGGATTATACAGATATTAGGTATTAAAAACCTTCTACTATGGCTGCATACACGTTGATTACGGCATGGCATAATTTTTTAAGGTTTATCTGCCAATTCCAATCGAGAATTTACGTCACAGAAACTAATTATTAGATGTTTAAGTGTTTAGACAGTGTAATATAATAATTAGACAAGTGTTAATTATTAGTGTTTAGAAATTTGGTATTTTCTCATTACCTTCCTTGTGTTTAACACTATTTATACATATAAATACATATTTAACACTACTTCTGACTATGCTGATATCATATATCTATCTGTGATCCCCGGCAATAAAGAGTATTACTATTATTATTATTATTAAAAGTCATCTGGAAAGCCATCATCCCACTTACTCATGACCATAAAGATCAAAGTTTAGAAAACCAAGTTGAAGAAACAGTGTGAACAATCGAAAGTATATTATTCTATACCTTCTAGTCGAACCGAAACTAAAAATTACATTCAGCCTAAAAAATCTGCAGTTTTTACCACACAAAGTACTAGTCCTTTTAAATACTACAGTACCTGGAAGACCGAGCTCGTTCGGGGGGTAAAAACACAAAAAACATTGTTTCCTACCCCTAAAAACATTGTTTCCTACCCCCTAACAGGGCTGGTCTCTTAGTTTTGGTAGCGCCATTGTGTGGTGAAATGTAAACCTAACAGACCGACGTAGTTCCGTTCAACCAGCACACGATGCCTCCCTATGTCTGCAACTTAGCTATAATAAGCAAAAACTCATTTGTTTATACCTTAAAACGATTTTTTTAAAGCTCGGCACCTATCTCAATCAATTGTATTGTTATCATGTGTTGTTACCTAGGGGTGACCTTTTTAAAACTGTTTCCCTATCCGCCGATAGATCCCGCCAGCAGTCGATGTTAACCCACTACATCTATTCTTCCAAAAGTAACTTCAAAAGATTGCAAATTTTTCAAAATAAACAATTGAAAATGGCTATTAATGCAGCATGATTTATAAGGAACGAACATCCACACTAAAAGTTCAAAACAAAACAAATACTTGTGTATACGGCGAGGCCACCAAAAGAAATGCATCTGAAATATCGGTAGGTATACATTATTATAAAACCTTTCAAGCTTCATGTTGAAATTAACAAAAACTTTGGCTTAGAGAAGCAAAATAGAGAAATAACAATGGGTAGTTATGAGCGTTATGAGTTAAGATTAGTAGTTAAACGCTATATGGCTAAACCCTTCATATCACCCAATTTAATCACAGATTCACTGTAAGTAAGCACAAGAGGAACGGAAAAAGTTAGTTTGCTTTGAAACACAAATTAAGATAATTTTAATGCTTGAAAAGTATTGCAGTGTATTTTACCTATATCTTCCCTAGAAATAAGAAATGTATTGTATAAGCTCTATCTGAAATGCTGAACATTTATTAAAATATGATATCTTCGCATGAGTATACAATACTCATTCTAAGATATCATATTGTATACTTGGCATAAAGATGGATAATATCTACCAACATATTTATTAAAATATTTTTCTACCACTAACCTAAAGGTGTAACCACAGCAAATGTTCCTATATACAATATGGTTTTAACAGTTTTCGTCTTGGAGGTCACCAACTCTAGTCCAACACAAAAAGCAATCACGAACTTATGCGTTGCAATAGCCGCAAACAGATACCACACTTTTTGAGCGTTGTTCTCCAGTCCCACCGCAAGTCCCTCGAAAACGGCGTGAAAACTTAACGCCAAAACCGCCAAGAGGCCACTAAAAGAGTTATTTAAGTTGTCGCCAAACTCCACGTGACTGTGATCGTGGGAATGTTGCGTAAAATTCAGCGTGTTCTGCGAATTAAACAGTTCTTTGTTCGAGGTGCTTATACAGCTGATGCTCGTATCGTCTTTGTTTAAGGAGACTCGGGGAATCGTCAGGCCGTTCTCTTTCTTCTGCGACCTTAACGACAGCGACCTATGAAACACCTCGTGGTCGTATTTCTTGTCCAGGAAGGCGTGAACGAACTCCTCTATCATGTACACGAAGAAAAAACCCACGCAAAACACGACTTCGGAAAGTGGAATTCCTTCGGATATAATCGGAATGGCATTCTCTTTCGCCAGCGCTTCGAATCCTTCCCTGACTTCCGGTTGCAGATGGACGAACGTGGTGAACAGCAGGACTCCACCTCCGAAACAAAGGAGCAACGAAACAATTAGATTGTTCCCGCTTTCCTCCGTCTTTATCTTGAAGAATCTCGTTATTTTTAATGGGGATATACCGATGAGGAACGAACATAATCCTAGCACAACCATCGAGATGACCTTTGCGAATATTAACGCGTTGATATCCGTTGTTTTTAACATCTCCATGTTAAGGTTTCTTAAATTCTAATTATTTGTTTCTCGGTTAATTGGTTTGACTACGCATTCCTTTGATTTCTTCTCGCTTTTGAAGACATTTTGATGCCTGTAAAAATAAAAAGCAGAAATTAGAAACTCATTTACCCACATATATATATATACATAATGTACTTGATTGTAATTTTTGAATATGCTGTGTATATCCGTAAATGTAAAAAAATACTTTTTCCCGATTCCTTTTTGCTTTGCAAGAAAGTCAATTGCATTATAATGAACTCTACGTGATGCAAAAAGAATCATCAAAATCGGTGATAAAATTGAGAATTCCCCTTTTTCGAAGTCAGTTAAAAATGCACTACCATTTGTTTTTAATTAATTTGTACCTTAGTATGCTAGTTTTAGTTTATTTCAACTCATCGTGAAAGTTTGAAATAAAATGTAAAACAAAAGTTTAAATAAACAAAAGAGACCTAAAAATCATCACAACTGATGAAAATAAATAATGAATATTTTAAATATTTGCTAAATAATTCACCGAGTTTAAAACTTGTAAACCGAAGTATTTAACAACATAAAAAGTTTCACATGATACAATTAACTAAATGACTTGATTGAATTGCTAACTTCCTTTAGTTACTATGCATGCGTAAATTCAGTATAACACACTAATTCTATATTAAAACATAACTTACTTAATTCAGTAGTGCTAATTGATGCAATTACAAGCATGTGATCAATTAATACGTTTAATTTTAACGGTTAACAACATCGCTATTGTGAGTCACGCGCCTAACATACTAAATCTCCCGGTTCGTAAACTTTCACTTTCCACCGCCATAAACCGTTAAAATGTTCACATCCATTAGTTGTGGACAAACATGCGACCTCCGAGAAGTTTGTGAAAGCCAATTTACATTTTAATTAACTGTTAGAAATAGAGGTTTATCTAAAAGACTTAAACAACTCGTGTGAGTGTGTTTTTTACGCAGCCTACTACGTATCGATACAATTGAAAGTTGAAACAAACACTGAAAACACTGATATCGTGAGAATTTTCAATTGATATACGGAATGCGCCATAATGCAAGGAATTCACATTCTTATTTAATTTTCCATACAGCCCTTTTAGTTTTCTATAATTCTAACTATACATTAGTAAAGCTTTGAAATAAATTTATTTCAATGTTTTATTCAAAAGTAAACGCAGGTGTGGATCACTACCCTCCAAATATGTATTGCACAAAATGTTATTAGTTGGCAATGTTTATTTAGAGGGTTTCATAGAAAACATATATAGCATGTATGGGTTTTGGTATTGCAGTTTCGGTTTTAGATTTCAACAAAATAACCTCGAAAATACTGGGTTCAAAGACTTCGATTTATTATCAGAAGATTAATATTATGAGATTCAAGTAAAGGTCCTTACAATAAGATGTCATAAGGACTCATCTGTTATACCAGCGCTGAGTGAAAGGATAATTCAAAAAGAAAACAGACCAAAACTAAATTGGAAAAGAATTAATTTAAACATGCAGCTAATAAATAAACAACAAGTAAAGCTAGAAGCTGAGATATTTACTAATTTAGTTCAATAAATAATCTGGAACAACACAAAAGAAATCACACGCAAAACTGTTAGAAACAACTATATCTTACTGAAAAAAGGGTCAGAAAAAAAGGAAATCCAGAGGGAACTGGCAACTGCGCAACAGATCCTTCACAGAAAAATACTCTAAATACCATAAAACAACAGCTGAAACGAGAAATCGTACAACTTTAAAAAGAATCAATCTACTCGTATTTAACTCAAAAGAAACATCTATTTAACTCACTCAACAACAGATGGTCATACTAACTATTCCCAGTGGAAAGTCATTGGAAAGGTTAAAAGACCTATTACTAAAGCTCCTCCTTTAAGAAAAGCAGACGGCATTTGGACCAGAAAAAAACAACCATAAAGCAGACGCTTTTACTGTCAACACCCAAGAGGTAACAAATCTGCAAGAGGGCATAGTAATTGATCTTTTGGAGTTCTCTTTGGAGACTCCTTGCTAAGCTAATATGTACCTGGACTATTCGAAAATAAAGTTTTTCAAAATATATCATTTTTTTGTTTAAATGATTCAATTTGACATGAATTTGACTGTGCTATGCATATTAAAACTATTGTTCTTTTTAATAATAATGATAGCAGATAAATTTATTGCCCAAAGAAGTGTATGCTTTTGGCCATCTTCCAATTTGTCCAATCATTTAAACAAAAAGTTGACATAGATTTCTCGAAAATGGTTGGAGCAACTAATCAACTAATAAACCACATTTGCGTTACCCATAGCAATCGTAGTACCCATTAATCGATTCACGAGTTAACACCCAACTAAATGCTTTACAGATCGTAAAATTCCAACCGTTCATTCTTTAGTACCGATGCAAAAATATCGTAGGCATGTCGCTTTGTTGAAGATAATATAAAAAAGTGCATAAAGTATTATGTGGATTGCTTCATATTATTTTAAATTTATACTGCAAAGTTAAGATTTGTGCACTAAATCTTAACTTTGAACTTTGGCTTTTAAGATTGCAACGCTACAGAAGTTAGCAAGACATATTTTTTTGTAAATAAAGTACAAGTGGTTGTGCACATAATTTTACTTTGAGTTTTTTTATTTACGTAAACGGGGGTTAATCTAAAAACGTAAAATGAAATATTAATAGAGCAGAAAACAGATTATTTAGTGACAAAAAAGTCTGAAACCTTTTTTTTTTGCTTCTTAGGATTTTTAATTTTTTGCATAATGGCTGTTTCTCTTAGTCTTTTTAAAACCATGTGGTCTATGAAGTTTAATGCAGTTATAGCGCCGTCCAGTGAAACCTTACTTTCTTGAAGATTCGAAATGCTGGGGGCACGACGGTCGGGGAACCCCCGTATCGAGTGCAGTTCGCCCGGTAATGGATTTCATTTGTTCATTTTGTTCATGTTATCCACCGTATAAGAAGGTGGCTAATGCGTTGGAAATGTGATTTACGTTATCCGGAGGTTTACGTTATCCGATATTCGCGGTATCGAGATTCCAGTCGTTACAGCTTTCCATCCACATTTTTAATTTAAACAGGTAAAAATATAATGAAAAGATATAAATCAGCAGCAACGTTTACAAAATTTTGAAATTACATCGTTATTTTCGAATTTATTTAGGACCAGTCAGAAAAAGAAGAAAAAAGGATTCAATTATTAAAAAAGTATTCAATATTTTAATTCTATATTAAAGAGGAGACTATTTCTAAAAACTTTCCCCTACAAAATTATATCAATTTCGCCTGTTTCCTGCCTGCTTCAAAAACTGAATTCATTACTGATTTTTCCTTTTTTAATCTTATTTCTTTTACTAAAATTCCAAAAAAAAATCTGATAATCGTATTTTATTGCCAAGAATCCAACATCCCTCTTAGACTCATCATCTCAAATTGTGGTTCGGCCACGTATGATCTAGAGAAATTTTTAACTGATATTTTGACTCAGCTTTGAGTGAGAATACAGATTTCAATGTTGCAGACACCTTTGATTTTGTTGAACAAGTTAGAGGCCTAAGGCTCCCCCTGATTGCGTTATGGTTTCGTTGGATGTTGCTAGTTTATTCACTAATATCCCTTTGGATTTGATTTTAGAAATTGTTAGATTGAAGTGGCATCTGATTCGACCCCGCTGCAATTTTGGGTTGGAGGTTTTTTGGTATTGTTAAATTTTATTCTCACCGTAGTAAGGTAGTCTGTTACGTTTTTGTGTTTGTGAAAGTTTGAGATAAAATGTAGAACAAAAATTTAATTATACAAAAGAAGGTCAAATTCAAATTCGTGCAACAAACGAAAGAATAAAACAATATTGTGGCAAAACACTACATTACATTTGATGTCTTGAGATTTCTTTATGTCACATCTCCTTTTATTACTGATACAGTATAATGCGTATAATTATAGTAGCCTTAGATTTTTATAAAAAAATGGTTACCAAAAAATCAAAAAAATATCCAAAATTTCTAGAACTTAATATTTTAATAATGTAGGTAATATAAGCAAACATTTTCACATACATTTAAAATTAAATTTATTTACAATAATTTATTCAGAAGAAAACAATTCTTTTGCCAAAAGCTCTTGAAAAAATTACAATATATATAGCCTATTTCGAAATACAGCTATACATTAGTTGATTCTTTTCCACACCTAATTAAGAATATTAAACTTAGTTTAGCTTTAGTTTAGCTTTTAGTTGGCGGCCGATATTCTGGATTTCAAGAATCCGGTTCGGGGAACCGAATTATATAGGTCTCAATAAACTCATTGTATTCTTTTATGAGCGTTTGAAAATCGGAAATAATTCTTTGACGTTTAATGTCACAGATCTAAACCGAAACAATCGAAAAAAGCGTGCCTCAAGGTAACGGCACATTTGGGGGCATCGTATGGACCGGATGCGTTCAACGGATTTGAATCTTTTCGTTTAATTATACACAGAATTACGATAATGCAAATTTCCATGATGCTTACGACGCGAATTACCTACCAGCCCGCGTTGGTTCGGTGAAATTAAAAACAAGCGATACGTCTACGCGACGCCCATGGGAACGCGTCTTACTTACCGACGTTCCTGACGTCGGTAAGTTTTTTGTAAAAATGACTGGTACGCACATTGACCTAACCTTGCAAACAGCCAACTGTCAAAATGACCCTTGCGGTTAGCCTGTCATGCACTGAGAGTAACTGTCAAGGTGACGGGAGTTGAACATTGAGGTTAACCTGTGGTGCAATTTATTGATGATGATGAAGAATATTTTACTTTGAATATTAAGCATCGGTGATACAAAAATAAAATGATAAAATTTGCAGGTGCTCAATATATCTCGGGGAAGCAATTGCAGGTAGAACAATGTTTGACTGAATTTTTGCTAATCTAGAAATGTTTTTCGTACCTTCGTCACTTTAGTTTTGGTCACTTGCTTCGCATGTCTACTCTTTAAAAACACATTAATGAAAATTGATAATAATAAAAATTAAAACACAATGGTTAACAAAGAAAATAACAATAAATTGTCAGGTGCGACCAAATATGATTTTATGTTCACCATACGATGATGTACTTTCAGTTATGTAATATCTTGATGCACGTAATTTTCAATTATGTCCATCATTTTTAACGTTATTTTATGTCCACATTGCATAAAATACTCTAAAACTCTAATACTGCGAATGTTGAAATTTTTAAGATTAAATTTAAACTAATCTTCTAAGCATTTATTAAGCAAGTGATTTTAAAATATTTAACAAACATCTAGATAAACTAATAAAAGGACAGTTTAAAAAGTAGGAATCCGCCTCTTTTGTGTGAAAAAACAACAACATTCATTTCTTTGCATATGCATTTTTAAAAATTAGTTAACATACTTAAACATCAAGCGTCGTCACTGATACGAATATAAAATGATAAAAGTGCAGGAACTCAACAGAAATTCTTCAAATTTTGCAGAGCGAACCCTCAGAGTCAAATACAGGTCAAGTTCGTATTTTACCCAATTCAGGTCACGCGGTCATGACTTGTGTAGTGATGTAAAATACTTGGGTATTTATTTCTGTGGGTAAATACCCAGGGTAGTTAGGGGTATTTACCCTGGTAAATACCCGAAATGGAGGTATTTATAAAATGTATTAAAGGTACGACTGTATAAAATATATTTTTATTATTATTTCAATGTTTTAATATTCCAAATCAACAATAAGTACTATGGTAGTATAAACTTATTCAACTGTATGTTTTATCATGATTGAATAAGGATTGCACTATAGGTGTATTAATTTTAAAGTAATCTGAATATTATTTCAATTTTGTTCAACATTAATAACATTCCTAAATATCTGATGGAAAATGGACAAAATCTTTTGTTCGTTTCCTTTCCCCTACGAATCTGAAATAGAAAGTATACAATCCAAACAGTATTAACCCAATACAATGCGAACTAACAAAATGAGCAAGATTTCGACGAAGAAAGATATAAGGAAGAGGGTAGAAGAAGTTTCGAGAAAAATAAGCAAAGGAAAGAAGGAATGTGGGAGACATAGGGAAGAACGGCAAGGGGCGGGAAGAGAAACGAAGCAACAACGCATCAAAATTTAGCTACCAGAAATATAGGCAACGGTAGCATAAAGTGCGAAACAAAAAGAAAGCGAAAAAATCGGTGACTATAGGCTGAAGGAAGAATAAAGAATGAAATAGGGCAAACGGGACAAGGAAGAAGCAAGAAAGAAGAAGGAAGGACGGACAAATGTGCAATACTCAGATGGACAAAGATAATAATATCAATTTCTTATTTTTATGGTATATTTAATAGTTTAGATTATTTTTGTATATAAGAATCCAGAAGAAGGGGGAAGAAATAGTGCATTAAATAATGAAGGAAGGGCGAAAAGACCGACGAACCAAATTCTTTTAAAGAGAAACACGAAGACGGAATCAGAGATAGAGAAGAAAGAAAGAAAATGCGGGAATACGGAAGAATGAACGCAGAAAAGCAAAATGGAAAAGGACAATGAAGAAAGATACAGCAAAGTAGAAAGAAGGTTGAAGTCAGATTGATAATAAACCAGAATCAAGATGTGCAACGAAAGAAAGAAGTAGGAAAAAATTGGTTCGGTTTGGATTGAATTTGGTTGGGTTCGGTTTGAATTGGATTAAATTGTATTGGATGCGGTTCGATTTGGTCTCGACTAGATTAGGTTCGGATTGAATTGTATTGGATTTGGTTGTTTTTGGATAAAATTTGGTTAGGTTTACTTCTTAGTTCGGGTTGGGTTTGGATATGATTTCGTTCGGTTCGGATGCGTTGGGTTTGAATTTTTCAAACCCAACGCACGTTTTTTTTTAAATCAATCAGCTCCATATGGATGGATTGGGTTGGGTTGGGTTAGGTTAGAGGAACCCATCCATATACAGCTGATGAATGAAAAATGCAAATATCTAACTTTTTAAACTTCTCTATCTAACTTTATAAAAATAATATATCCTCTGCAGGGGCGATATTGTCTAGATAATATTTCGGAAATATAAAATAGCTGTAAAGGGCTATAACAATTTAACTAAAAAGTAATCCAGCGTGTGAAAAAAAATCATCATCAACAACAAAAATCAGTGGAAATAAAATTTTGGGTATTTACCCCCAAAGAGGGGTAAACACCTGGGCAAATACCCATTTCTACATACCCTACCCAGTGGGTATTTACCCGTCCCACATCACTAGACCTGTGACCCTAAAAAGTAATTTTTTGTCGCTTTTAGACCCTGTGCAATGCATTAGTAGTTCGGTAATGCAACAGAAAAATTTGTGACGTGGGAACTATTCTACACCCACGAGCATACCCAAAACACAGTCTCGGGTTTACACCTACTTAATAATAATAGAAATTAAAACAATAGGTAACAAAGAGGTAAATAGAAATCAAAACGATCGCTTCATATTTGATAATTTTAGTAGGAAAGAAGGAAATGTGACTAAAAAGTTTATAGTTATCCAATTTTGAGAAACAACATAACAGTATATATCTGCTAAACAGTTTATCTGTTTTACATGTATATAATTTATAATTTATTTATTATTAAGCAATAAACAGATATTTCATTTTTATGTGGATATATAGATATATATCTTTATAAATAGCAAAAAAATACTAATTATAAGCAATTGCTAGGTAGTTTAGGGTTAATGAGTATGTAGTGAGTGAAAAGGTAGCAAGAGAAGAGTCTCAAATTTAAAATTAAGTTATCATATTTCAATTTCTTGGCATATCTTCTCTTCAAAAAGACGTTCATAAAAAGTGTTAATAGTAGACATGGAAAAAAAGAATAATTTACGTACAGTACAATTATAGAGCACCCGATTAGGCTATACTTATAAGGCTATAAGGCTATACTTACATATTAATATATGTAAACCGAGAAGAACACTGAAAGTCGGAGCGAAGCTCGGAGTACCTGATTAGTACCACGAGGTACTAATTATCAAGTGAGTACATGATTGAAAGAATTAGTAGATAAGCGAATTTACTTTCATTGTTTAATTAATAGTAATTTAAATTCAATAATAATCACTGTTTGTGAATGAAGAAATCTATCTTACTGTTTTTGTATATGAGGTTGTCCTCAATGCTACATTCAGCAAACTCAACATTAAGAAATATGTACACACACATCACTATTAAAAAATAGTGATGCTTCTAATTATAAACAAGATTGTTTTCTTTTCTTTCACAGAATTTGCGCAACAAAAACTTGTGTTTTTCAAATTTCTAGGAAGTATTAATCTATAAAATTATCAAAACATTATTAAACCTATTCATCATTTATTTATTATTCGTAATTTTCGCAGTATTTATCAGCGTCTAGAATAAACGACAATACGAAAATAATATTAAATGAAGAACATATTGACTTTGTCAAAGAGCTGTCAGTTGAAATCATCAAGTGAACATCTTAAATGGTTCTTAAATGGTTTGAGATATTTCTTAACCAATCAAATTGTGTTTGATCTGACACTTTGTAGACTTTATGTGGAACTTGCCCTGCCTTATGGATATTCTAGTTTATTTAACACTTGTACCCGCATCTACAACTATCCTAACTCTACCAGTTTTAGATGAGAAGAAATTTAAAAAAGTATATAAAACTAGGACACACTTTAACAGATGACAAAATCCCAACAAAAAACTTCAACAAATAATTCTATGCACGAGTGAATAAAATTTCGTCACTCCTTAAATGATTTTAGTGAACTTTGTCTAAAAAAACATCAAGTTTGAAAAATGTTTGTCACAGATTGCCATTTAACACAAACATGAATTGCAAAGTTAGTTCAACGAAAATCTGCTTGTGTTTATTACAAATGTATCTATAAGAAATTTTTGTTCTTACCGATCATGTCAGCTTATAATACATCCTAGTGACACACTTCTTCAGTTCAGTGAGTCCAAACACCCGTACAACACCTTCACTGTTAAAAGAAACTGTTTGCGAACATTACCTGCTACATAGTTTCGGAGAGAAACACAAGCCAACTGTATTTTACTGCACAGTTAGTTCGTCTGTCGATTACAAGCACTGTTATGTCGGAGAATTTAAATTGTCGAGTGTCATGCGAGGGCAGAGCGTGGCGGACCAACAAATCATCCGGAGGCTTAACAGGTCGGCTGAAGACTGGAAGATTTCACAGCTCCGTCTGACGTTACTGACTCGCGCTGCGGCTACTGCACGAGATAGTCTGGAACGTTTGGAGATGTCTTTGATGTCCTTTTTCGTGTTTATACGGAACAACGAGGTATATCAGTAATTGCTGCACAGTTAATACAAAACAAACAACCCACACGGTCGTGTGCTACTAGTGTAGGAGAAATTAAGTGTGTAGGTCGCACGCCGGACTGCTTTTTCTTATATTACAAGAGTAAGGACAGAGACGTGTGTAAGCATAATATTGACTTTATTTTATTTTAAATAAAATATTATTGATACGTACCATAAAATGCAAATTCCAGGCTATAAAGTTTTCTTTGCTTATGTTGAAAATTTATGCAGGGGAGTGCTCTTGCAAATGTTTCTTTTGTTTCCATTTTCATGGGTAGCCTTAGGTTTTGATAAAAAAGTCAAATATTGTGTTAATAACAATATATAATAAATAATATGATGTAACAATAGGTATAACCATAATGTCAAGTTTTTTTGCAAGCAAGCGCTGTTGTAAATTTCTTTTTTGACTAAATTTTTAAATGCCGCTTTAAGTATTTATAAAAAAAATAAAACAAATACTGCAAAAACAATAGTGTATAGTAAATAATATGATGCAGTAAGAATAAATGTAATTGTTTATATAAGCAAACGTGCGCGCGGATTCAAGAGACTGATTCTGCATATTTTACTTTTACGAATATTAATAGTAACTTAACAGAAAGTAGTTTATAAAACTATAATACGTGCTTATCGATTAAATATTTATAAGGTAAATTCTTCTATTCTTTTCTGTGGCAAACAAGAAATTATGCAAGCTTCAAATCCTATTTTGTTTTATAATGGAAATACCCCAGCAGCGGTAATACACATTTACTCTGAAGTAAGTTTCTGGATCAGAATTGTTTCTATCTATCGCAATTTCATCACAACATTTTGGTTTGTCTTTTATTCTTAAAAACAGGCGATACATTCCATTTTTTATTGTTTTTGAAACCATTTTTAAATTGCATAATAACTATACACTGCATTCTTTAAAACATGACGTTTTCAAGAGAAAAATAGAACATTAAAATATAATTTCGCCCATGCCTAAGTTTAAGTGTAGCATAGTCGACCGTATAAGTAGTTTATTTTAGCTTGCAATTAAGTTTTTGGCGTTTTTATTGAATCTATGGTCGATTTTATTAAACATACATATGTCCAAAGTGGCACCATTTAGAGATCGTGGTGTTAGGTGAGAGAAAGTCGTGTGAGTGATCCACACCAGTTGATTTTGCTACTTAAGCAGAGTTGCTTTGCTAGACATCAATCAGATGGCCGCAACAACGCCTCAAGTTCGCGCAAACAATTTCTTCCAATCAACACCGTGGCATTGTCCTCGTAGCAGGAAGCATTGTTCCTCAATATAGAGAGCAGTCATTAAAGTATAAAATAACCAGCAATGGCACTAAATGAACTGCCAACGGTTTAAAAAAAATGAGGTTAGTAAATTGGTGCTCTCATCATCAAAACGATACAGTTTTTGCAATGTCAAAAGAACGCACGAAAGAAACATAGAAATAGGGGTGTAGATGATATCGGGAATATTGCTCCTTTTCAATGGTAAAGCACGTATTAACAAAACCTACAACCGAGTCAGCAATACAGTTTCCTTTTATAAAGGCAAATGGAGTCTAAACGAGCATATTATTTTACTTGATCCAAGAACAATTGCAAAACATTGCAAAAAATCGGCAATATAATGACATAATCGTCCTTAGAACAAACTTTTAAATTGTTCAACTCCTCTAATTACAATGGAGAAATTTTTTATGCTACTAGCACTACATGACAGACAATTCTGTCCTTATAAGTCGCTCTTCTGCGCAGTGAGTTTTGAAAATTTATTGTAGGATGATTCTACAATAAAGACTGGACATTCTGAATAAATACTGTCTAAGTCACATGCCTTAGATTAGGACATTCTTGCTCTAATTGTCACTGGTCCTAATAGACAATTGTCCTAATTGTCAACAATACAGTTTTTCTTTAAAAACTTTTACGTGGGTACACCGTTGTACTTCTGGTCCAGCTTCATCTAAAGCATACATTATACCAACAGTACATGCGAAGTATTCTTATTTGTTCCTTTTTGCCGAAAACTTTCTCTTCCACTTCCAATAGGCTCGTTCCACAAGACAATTTTAAACAAACCATGAACATAGGAGGACTGGAACTTTCATAGTGGCAGTGAACGTACAGCACGCCAGAGTTATCAAGGTCTTCAGGAGGCGTGCGGAGAAAAAGTGCAAACTGTGTCTGCGTTACTTGAGATACAGGCAGAATTGGCGCATACGACTGTCCTCCATATTCTCAGACAACGCTTGGGGATGCGAAAAATTGTATCACATTGGGTTCCGCACGAGCTGACGCAACAAAGGAGACGCTTTCCTACGCCGCATCATCAATGCGCAGTACTACTGTTCGTTTCTGGAAAACAATCTGCGACCAACGTTGAGGAGGAAGGGGCGACGCTTTCTGCAGAACCCACCCATCACCTTCATGGCAATTGTTGGGAGCATGTAGCACAAGCTGTGGCTGATGTGTTTGTTTGCTCGCTGGGGCTGGAAAGTGCTCTAACATTCATCATCTTCCCCGGACTTAAGTCCCTGTAGCTTTGATCTGATCTTATCTCTCAACTTGAAAACTTTTAGCCGATGCTCGTTGGAAAAAATGAATCGATTTTACAAGTATATTTTTTATAGTTTCAGAAGAATTTATAATGATATAAAATATGGAAAGATATATCAGAAAAGGTACAACCCCCGCCCATCAATAATAAGAATGATATTGCTGGAACTCCAGAATACACTCTTTATCCAGACAATTTAAAAAGTAGGAAGTTCTATCCGGACATTTTCAACTAATTAAAATATTGAACCTGAATCTAACAATAGCCTGAGTTCACAATAAATTGAAAACTTTAGAATGTATACTTACGTTCTACATTATTGGCAACAATAAGGAAACTCTACGAAGCCGAAAATACTTTTATTAATAGGAGAAGGAGATGGATGAAAAATTTTGAAAAATTTCTTATATTTTGAAAAAGACCATTGATCCACAAATTTTACTTTTCAAAGAAAATGCTGAAAATCTTCTTTGAAAAAGCAGCTTCTTTGAAAATCCAGAGGTTTTCACAATCAACATAACCGAAAAATTTGCCGATTGAAAAGCAGAACTTAGATACAAACTATATGCAGCTTAGGTACAATAAAGCCTCGTAAAAGTTGTAAATTTCTACGAAATTCAAAAAAGCAAACCAGAAACAATGTGTAGAGTTAGAGCCTATAAGATAAGATAGACTGTTATCAGAAGAAATCAATACAAATATTTTTGGGTGGATACATCTTTTACGTGTGAATAAGACTTAAGCACCTGACAGACCGAGCTCGCTTGGAGGTTAAACACAAAAAAAACATTGTTTTCTACCCCTGACCGAGTTAAACTTATACCTAATTTCTTTACATTTTTGTCCTAACCTTTTTTTCCGAACCTTTTTTTCCTAATTACTTTAGATTCAATCTTTAAGCCCACCAGCATTCAAGAATTGTTCGTTTACGAATATAAGATAAAAACGACGAAAACTTCTTTTTACTTCCTTTATTTTGATTTTTACTCCATTTATTGTACTAGATACCGATTTCAAATAAATAAATCATTATCAGCCTAACTTACAAAAGGTTTTTTAGAATTTTTAAAAATTAAATGCACAGAACATAGTAATGACATTAAACTTACAGTCAAAAATGTGAAAATTTTCCATAAAGACAGGTTAAAAACACATTGGCGTCATTTCTAATGTTTTAAAACGTTAGAAATATAAATATAGGCATTATAAGAAAACACAAATGTTATTGTACACAATTATTAAAATTGGGCACCTTATTTTTATAATTCGTAAGGATATTATGTATTATGTTATGAGTTTTGAAAGCAGGGGTAATGTTATACTTATTAAAGATTTTAAATGAGTTATAAAAGTTATAAAAGTTCCTAAAGTTATATGATTTATAAAGTTCCTTAATTATAACGGAGCCAATGTTGTTTTTCAATAATTTTGTTGATGATTTTGGCGTTGAAACCATCATCATCGGCTATATCAAATATATATATTATATTTAGGAAACTGTATAAAATTAAAATCTTTAATAAGTAAAACATCACCCCTGCTTTCAAAGCACATAACGTAATACATATTATCCTTACGAATTATAAAAATAAAGTCGCCACCCATGATAAAAACGGCACATACTCCATACTAATGTAACGCATGTGGAAAAATTTACATAGGTCAAACTGGACGAAAGCTATGCATACGCTTTCACGTCAATGCAAAATAAAATCTAGTTCTACATTGCATAAACATAATGCCCAGTCAGATCATAAACCCAAATTAAAATTAAATTATCCCAACGCGAAAAAATTATTGGAGCAGATGGAAATTGAGAAGCGTAAATTTGACAAAATATCTCCTCTTAATGAATAAACAAACTTTGTAGGACAACCCTTACTTAAATTCTAGTCTTTACCTTTAATCTTTTATTTCTATTTTCCTAATTTATTTCTGGCCACTCTGATATCTGTTGCTTCTAATATAAACTTCAAATTTTGAGAACTGGTTTACCACATGTTACAGTTATATTTATACACATACGTTTACTGTTTACAGTACACATTTTTTAATTTTTAAACAGCCACAGCCACCCTATTCTCCTTGTCTTTGTGTTTTCATATATGGAGTGTCTATATTTATATTTCTAATGTTTTACCGTCCATATTTACACCTATATGTTGTTAATCTTTATGGAAGATTTTCATATATTTCACTGTAAGTTTAATTTTATTACTATATTCTTTGCCTTTAATTTTTGTAAATTCTAAAAATACTTTGTGCATTAGACTGATGATGATTTGTTTAATCGAAGCTGGTATCTAGTACATTTAAATTAAAATTAAAACAAGTGAAAAAGAAGTATTCGTCGTTTCTGTCAAAAATATAAATATGGTAAAAACAGATTAAAAATAGCAAAAGAAAACTTAGAAGAAAGAAAACGTCGCAACAAATTAATAGAAGAACACAACCATTTGTTGAAGGAATATTTCCAAAAAAAAAAAAACTATAGCCGATATTACATTAGGACAATAATGGTCAAGAATTTATGTTATTTTAAGTTTTTTTTTGTTATTTCCCTCACATTTTTTTGCAATTTACTGAAGAATATTTATTATTTATTTTCGTTAATGCATTAATAATTATTGTAATTCAGTCTGTTTTTTTA
>JAWQRJ010000155.1:0-26218 GCA_033557515.1 Diorygopyx duplodentatus
GTAGCAATAATAGAGTATTTAAAAAGTTCCTCAACTTTCTTTATTCCTGCCTGTAATAACTTCATACTTTGCTCTCCTATACTATGATATAAAGATATATGTAAGATACTTTCTTGATGTTTTTTAACAGCAACTCAACGATGAAAACAAAAAAGTTATCTCTCGTCTTTTGTCTTCCTATTATAATCAAAAGTTCGATTTTTCAACATTGCTACATGTTGATGTTTTGGTGATTTGTTAAATTACAGTAGTTATTCACGAATTCTTTAAGCACTTTCTGAGTATGAGTTGAATGAAAGTGCACTAAAAATGTTTAGAAATTTACAATAATTTTCTGGTTAGTTTCATGTTTTCAATGTAAAATAAATAGTTACTATGGTTTATTTAAATAGGTGATTACTGTCAAATCAAATTTCCGTTTGTCCATATTAAGTCTATTGCACCTGTAATAACTTCATCAATCTTAGTTTACTATGACTTACTTGTTCCCTACTTCTAGTGATACTTCCCTACTTCTACTGATATCATAGTGGGTCGAGAACAACAATTTTTCAAAGCTAACAAATTAAAGTAAACGTTCAATTGATGCCCGCTGTTATTAGCACTTCTTATAAATCACTCTTCATCATAAAAATAAAAAGAATAGATATAATAAGAATAAAAAGTGGTTTGAAATTAAATTCACACATTCTATAGCGTTTTGTGTAGCCCCAAAGCAAGAAATGGTTTTGTTACTCTTGGCTTTGCTGCTCCAAAGCTAGTTGTATCCAAAATTGGTATCTAATAATTCGCTAGAAGAATTAACTTCTTAATAATTCCAGTAATGTTAAAAATTTTACCACTGCCGATTATCTGTCGAATCAGTTTCCTGGAGAACAATTGGTACTTTATACGAGACCAAATGCAAAAATCCAATAGCAGTTAAGGATAAATTAATTGCGGGTGCTGTTGCTTCCTTATTACATAAGGCACGAATTTGTATATCTTGAAAACATCGAAAGCTTGACGTCTTGAATATAGAACATGTTTTAGATTAATTTTTGTCTTCTTTGTTTCTGGATGACGTGACGTTTAAATCTGGCTCCATAATATGTTTTTCCGACATATTACATTTTGTGTATTTTTTAAACGTTTTAAAAGTGGAAGGAGGATCATGCAATATCCGGTTTTACGATATTCTATCTACATAATAACTCAAAGATAGATAAATATCAGACAAAATACCTGAAAGTGACATTTCCATGGGGAGGCCGTTTTGACTATTATAAAATTTATTATTAAATGATATATAGTTGTTATTAAGTATATCTCTAATTAGGGCATTTAAGGGTTAGGATCTTCGAAGTGTTTATATTTAATAATTGTAAAATATTTATGAGGTAAGGTTAAGTGTTTGATCTATGACGATATTTACGGAAATCATCAATCTCCTAGATTGCTGTTTTCCGCTCATTTATACATCGTTCCTTCACCTACCCCTTCCCAATGAAGTTCACAAAAAAGAAATATGATTATCTTCGACCATATCAAATATAATTGAAATATATATTTGATATGGTTGAAGATAATGGTTATAATGCTAAAATCATCAACAAAACTATCTCAAAGCAGCCCTAAAAAAAGATCCACTATATAATCCCACAACCCTTTCTACTAATTCCATTAACCCCGCTATAACTAAGAAGATGTATAAGTCCTTATCATATAACAATAGCCATTTAAAATCCTTTCAAATTATAAAAATAAAGTTCCCATTTCTGACAAAAACGGCATATACCCCATAACATGTACTGAATGCCATAAAATTTACATAGGGCAAACTGGACGAAAGCTAAGCATACGTATTCATGAACACAAAACAAAGCCTAGTTCTACTTTACATAAACATAATGCCCAGACGAGTCATAAAATTGACTATACTACGCAAACATTTTACACGAAATAAAAAAGGGGGCAAAATGGACTATTAAACCGTCACCGTTATTCACTTCATTTTCGATTTCATGCACTGCAAATAATGTTTTAAATTTCTAGTGTTTGTGCTGCCTCATACTTGTTCTTCTATGTTTTTAACCTGTCTTTACGGAAATTTTCACATCTTTTCAATTTTTGTTCTACCTACCATGCTTTTTAATTTTAAATTTATATATTCCCAATGTTTTTTTGTAGATTAGGACTGAAGATGATTAGTTTAATCGAAATTGGTCGAGTATAGTATATAAACTAATATATTTGACTCAAATTAAAGCAATTAAAAAGAAGTTATCGTTTTTATCTTATCGTATACAGGGTGTCAATTGGAAAATTATCAATCCAAATAATTCGAAAACTAACAAAAATATCAAAACATTTTTTAATCAAATGTTCAAAAAGTTGTTCATTATTTTGTAAACAGTAATACAAACAGTTTTTTGTACATTTTCAAAAATTTTCCCTTCTGCCAAAGGTCTTAAATTAGAGGCCGTGTTTGTACACTCCTGGCTTCAGTTAACTTAAAAGATAAAGACCTAATGGAGATAAATTGAGAGCCCAGGAAATCCCAATCCACTGCCCAGGAAACTTTACATTTAAGAATTGGCGGACTGCTAGGACATAGTGTGGTGGAGCTCTATCTTGTTGGAAGTGAATGAGGTTTTCATTTAAATTCATATTTCCATCAACATCTTCTTGGATTTGCAATTCTTGAGTCATAAGATGTTCAATTATAGTCTCCAACATCTCCAAATAATTGTTTCCATTTAGGTTTTCATTAATAAATAATGGTCGGATAATACTATCACCTAATATGCCCGCCCAAACAATAATTTTTTGATGCCTTTGGGTGTGACCTTCTGCAAGAATGTGTGGATTTTCGTCGCTACAGTACAGACAATTATTTTTATTGGAGATAAAATGTACACTTAAGCAATTTTTTTTAATGATTGCTGAGTAGTTTGAATTCTCATAATTCATGGCGAATCTGCAGTAGGAGTGTTTCACACCTTTCTCAGGGTATCTGATATTAAAAGTAGGAGCTGTTTTCGATGCACAATTCCGCGCAGCTCCATAGATGAAAATAATTTCAACCCTTTTTGTTAGTTTTCGAATTATTTGGACTGATAATTTTCAAATTGATACCTTTTCAAATTGATGATAGCAGTCATTCAGGGTATCAATTTGAAAATTATATTTAATATGACCCTTTATATTCCTCAACACATAAGAAATAATTATAAATCAATATTTTTGCAACGTTATTTTCATTTTCGTTTTTTCCATATGATGCTAATTATTGACAATAATATTCAATTGTATCTACAATAAAATTCATAATGCGAAACATAATATAAATAAATAGTTAAGTTTAATATACGTTCTTTTGAATAAAAGGAAGTTAAGGGTATACATATACCCTTGATAATTTTTAATTTATGTAAATTAATAAAAATCAAATTAAACCTTTGTTGTGTTTTGTTTTTTATTGGTTTGGCTCCATCAAATGGAAATATTTTGCAATATGTAAATATGTCATTACTAATGTTGCTGTAAAACGCAACTCATATATAGCTGCTGGATATTATATTCGACAATAAAATATAAAATTCGCTATCAGGATTTATCACCGGAGTTCATAATACGTCTTTTTGCACATTTTGTTTATAAAACTTCCTTGCAGCAAAGTTTAGGTGATATTTCATCCCCATTGCTGTTATATCGTTACGGTACACCGGTGGGTATAGACGTTATTTGATATATTGATTTTCTATATATTTTTTATACAACCCATATTTTCTTCTACTTGACAAAATACACATTTACGTAAGTAGAATTTGGATGGAATTTGGTGCATCTTTCTACATATTTTAAATTTTATGTAATAGTTGAATATTTCTTTTGCTAAGGTAATTAATGTAACATACTTTGTGCCTATAAATACTTTTCCAATTCCTATACTTAGCATTAGAAATGGCCTTCTAAATCCAGAATGTGTGGCTGTCATTCCACCATCTTGGTGGATCTCAAAAAATTTCTTACTTCTTTGGAAAGTTCAAAAAAGAGATATGAGATATCGTATTATTAGATCTTGTGCTATAAGCCGTAACATATTCCTGAATCTTTGAAAATAAAACAAAATTCTTGTGTACCAAAAAAGTCGTGATAATTTTTTTTACACGATGATGTGCATATCTCCAGTTTTGATCACATTGTGTTTGTGTTAATTTTAATTCTTGACTACTTTCGGATAATTGAATAATTGATAATTGAGTAATTGACTACTTTCGGACTTACGTTATATATGATGTGAATTTCCAATTAGTGAAGAGTCCATATTCTGACAACCCTAGAAATGTAAAAACCGTAAATGTTCATCCAATTGAATTGTCCCCCTTTTTGCTTCCCTGGACGAATTTACTAAAAACATAAAGGAAGTTAAATACTTGTGGATATTACCTATCTGTTGGAATTCTTCTTTTTGGTGTGTGTCGTTTGGTTATTTCCCTATGACGTACTGAAACGGAGGATGGGCTGAAACCGATGATGAATACCTTGTACATAAGTAATATAAGTAATTGAGAAAGAAAGTTTCTGTAACCAGAACATGGCCTATAATATTTAGTATATTTACTAAAATATATTGCGTTCATGCATGCAACGCCATAAAATTATTTTGTTTTTAGTTTTTAAAATTGACAGTTTTGCTTTGTCCTGCCAAAATAACTAAATTTAATATTTTTTATTATTTCTTTAGTTAATTTACTTAGTAACTTCATTGGCGACTACTTTCTATGTCAGATTTGTAATAACAAGAAAGCATAGTGTACTTGTCCAGTTATTTTCAAGGGTTATGTAATTTTATCGGCAGATGCTGGCTTTAATAATTGCTCCAACCTTGCTATGGATGGTTTTTGTAAATCATCTAGTTTTCTAGATGTACAGACAGTTATTGAAATTTTCAAGTGTTTATTGGACATAATCTTTTCAAGTATACTATGTTCCAGAAAGTGTAATAATTTTACCAATCTGTATGTTATTAAAATTAATTTTAGATCTTTAACATTTTATTAGTCTACAGGTTTCGGTAATTACATTACCATCTTCATGGACTTATTGATTATAAAAATCGTAAACTACAATTAATATAACGTGTTAATATTAATGTAGACTTAAAAATTAAAAATAACTTACGTATACGCCGAAGATGTTATTTTAACCAATAAATCAAAAACAAAAATACAACAGAAAATCTTTAAAATATCACAGCTAGAAAATTTGTGATTACAACTCAATATTCAGAAAACAGAACAGTGTATATTTAGGGACCTATGGCGGACCCTGTATATTTTTTGTGGCGTGATTAGTGCCTAATTAAAATGAACTTGTTAAATTTGGGGACCATTTCATATGATGACAATATTCAAACTTTCTTGAGCACATTCTGTTTATCTCAGCTCTACTTCTGAGGATAGTGGTCATGTTTTTATTTGAAACCAATATTATTATATTTATTTTTATTCATATACAAAAATAGTAAAAATGTAACCACTAGTGGTATGAAGTAACTAAGTAAAATAATAAGAGCCAGTATAGCCAGTATGATATTCAGTATATTTGTAATTCAGAGCTCGCTACATGGTGCTACTAATAAACAGGAGCTGGTGATTCTATACAGCATCATCTCCTCTGCATCGCAGGAATGTCCAACGCAACGGTATCTGCTCCTAAATTGTTTCCGCACGTTATGCGTCGTGTTCCTACATGCACTTTGAATGCCTGAGGTTTCCACTAAACGAGTTTTATGATCATTCTTTTCATCTCAATTATTTCGTTACATCTGACTATCTAGCAACAAACTTCCTTAAACTCCTTGCTAGTCATTACTCAGCAAACTATAAGACCGTGGGTTCTGCAAAAGAACTTAATCTTTTATGCTACTTTCATTTTATTTGCAGTTTTTCAACGTGTTAGATTCATTAATAGGTGAACCTTATAGTTAGTTTCACCATTCACTTAATCGATTTTACCTAAAGTCACACTTCTATTGCAGGTGTAAATACATTTCAATAGGGTGGTTAGATGTAACATTAATGTAAAATGTAAATGTAAATTTTTACTTGTATTGATTTTTATGATAAAATACTATTAGCACTATATGGCAAAATATGAATATCGTATTCAAGTTAGATAGGAAAGTTTAATTACTCTGGTTGTCGTAATTTTGTGTTTTCTGTTGGGTAGTGAACTTCGCTTAGCTGCGAAGAAGAAAACAACTATTGGCTCACCAGGAAAATTGTTTTGCACCATTGCTGTTTACTGTGGATCTGGAGCAGAATACATCAAAATATTTTGTCTTGAATTGCACGAAAACATGTTGTTCATTCCGGGAGTATTTTTCTGATTCTCTAGAAAGCATTTGTTAAAAACAAATATCCATTATGCAATCTTCATATCGACGTCTGTTCATAAGGCAAGCTGCTTTTTGTTTTTTACTAAGTAACTTGACTATAGAAGCACCAAACGACTATTTTTAACAATAACTTCGAAAGACGGTGACAACTATAACAAATTAAATTCTGCGTGAATCAAAAAGCGATTTTAAATCGAAGAAATTTACTTTCGCTCATCCGATCATATATACCTCACGGGGGTGAAATATTAATGCTTTTAAACATATATACATCACATTTTGTGGAGTGAGGTTCTTTGTTCCCACAATTTTAACTCCTGTTAACTTCGAGCTACAGAGGTAAAGAAGCTAAATGCCTTTGAAAATAATTTATTGAAGACGTCCGTATTTTTTCAACTTATTGCTTTTCTTGTTTACCAATACGTAGGGCGCATCAGTGACACAGTTTCCTGGAAGAGCATTCCTCCCTTATGTTTCTCTCTCTATGTTCTAATTCAGCGAACGTAAAAAATTGGGTCTCTTGGGTCATGATGCGATGCCAAGCAATATATCAAACGGATGCATGTACGCTGGGCCGACTTTTCCTTTAAAATATCAGCACATTCCTGGGAGTAATATACTCCTGGAATGTTGTATAAAAGAAATGTGCCGTAGAGTTATCTCGTATAAACGAATTTTTAATGTATTTTTATGTACATTTTTTCAACAAGATATGCTATTTTTTATAAAACGACAGTGAAAATGATTGTGAAATTGGAACTAGATCACCGTACACTCTGAAGTGCCAATCTTTGGAGATACTTCCCACAGCTTTCGCAATACGTGGTTGAGGTTGTGGTTTCTACGTAACAGGTTTAACAATCTACATAAAATATTTGTTTCTCCACAAAGATATTTAACAATGTACTACGTACCTAAGCCAAATTTTTTATATTATTTTTATATTTTTTGAATATAACACACTCGGTTTTTGCTCGAAAATTAATGCTATAGAATGTAAAACGTCCACTATACGAATTCATGTTTGGAAGAACACTATTACGGATCACTTGATTTTTAAAAATTCTCCTCATTATGAAATATTTTTTTCCAAATGTATTATTAAGAATGGACAGCATATATTTTGTTTTATATTTTTAAGATGTTAATTGCATCATTTTTAACAAAGCTGTGTAACAGCTTTATTATCCGTTTTAAAATCGGCAATTTAATTATAATTTTTAACTTGACGTGAGAATACCACGAATATTTCGAAAATACGAAATAACGCAATAATACATTGATAAAAGCGAAAGTACATACATCTCTACATTTCATTCTGAAAAAATACCGTACCATCGCATTAAAAAAGTTATCCATGATTGCGTTCCCAATCATGGATAATGGGCAGGTGCAATTTGACTGAAACTTGAAGGATTAATACGGTTCGATAGGAAAATCGTTTTGATACTGGATCATAACTTCAAAAATTCATTATAATTTTCGTCCTTAACCCAAAAGCAAAATCGATAAATCGTAGTTTTCTGTAATATTAGATTGGGTTAGTTTGACCAAATACGGCATTTTAGACCGATGGGTGCAAACTGCTTGCCCTCTGATTAGTTGACCGCACGATGGCGCTTGTACGAACACGAAAACTTGAACACGAAAGGGGGCTAAAATGTTTTGTTTCAAATACGAAAACGAAGTAAAAATGTTTTTTGAACCGAGCGCGACTCGGTCTCCGAGCTGCACTCCGGTAAGCACAGGTTAGAAAAGTGAATGTCCATTTCTACTTTTTCTTAAGGTATAAAGTTAGTATAAATTTCTCCTAAAGGTATAAAGAGAAAGTATTGCATTCGGTCCAAAATTTTGATGGTGAGATTTTGATATACCTTGGAGAATTATGCTGCTCTAAGACTCATGGTACCATTTTTGACTACTGGTCTGTCCGTCTGTCCATCCGCCCATACGTCCATACGTCCATGCGTACATACTTCCGTCTGTGGTGAACACTTCTCCTATTTCTAATCATGTTAGATAAAACAGTTTCAAATAAAAGTTGCATGGTTTCAGTTCGACTTTCCTCTAGAAGTATTTTCACACATACAGTGTCTCGTTTCTTCTAGACGGTACGCAACTTCAGTTTTTTTTTGTATGGAAAACATACAAATGTTTAGAAGTTATTCCTAAAATAGGTCGGGGGGTTAGGAGAAAGAAAGTCGTGTGAGTGATCCACACCCAATTTATTTCTCTAGAAGTCCGTAATGTGGGTCTAAGTAGTCGCCTTAAACTTCGTTTCAGGAAAAAAATGTTTCAAATAAAAGTTACAGTGCTTTCACTCCTCTATGATGACCATTCTTTCAATATATACATGTGTCTCATTTCATCTAGACCCTATGTAACTTCAGTTTTTTAAATGGTACAGCCTCTATATTGTGGTATTTTTAGAAGTCTTGCCGAATTTCCGGTCGATTTTATTAAACGTATATTTGCGTTGTATGGTTTAGGAGTTATTTTTAATTTTTTTGCAAAAATGACAAATAGAAATATGAGGAATTTTGATAGCTGACGGACTTACAGATAGACAGATAGACCTACAGATCAATTGCCAAAAATGGTACCACTATGAGTCTTGGAATATAGCTTAAATCACTAAGCTATACAGGTGTCTACCGTAGAGCGTCTATTTGAAATATATGGGGAATGGATAGAAGTCTGAAAATTTGGATTTGAATATGGTAAGAAGGGAACTAAATATAAAAGGATAAATGTATTTGAATAAGCTGGCGTTTCCGGTTATACCGGAAGTTGACAACAGCTTTGTTAATTTAAATGGAATGACCCCAATTTGATTTTTTCTTAATCTACATTCAATTTTTAACAACTCTCCTAATACATTTTCGAGACCTAAATTTAATCGTTTTCGAGATATTGATTTTTTTTGCAAAAATTATGCAACCGCAGCAACATTTTGGAAAATCGAATTTTCATACTGATACTTATGCGATAATGTTCATAACAATTAGTTGAGACATCGAACTTCTCAGAAATACACCTGGCTGGATATTCTTACATACATTTTTTGCAAAATTCAATTTAGAAATAAGACAACTAAATGACAAAAACTGATTATTTTAAATGGCATCTACCAAATACTTTTATCTTATCGAATGTAGAATTAAAAACCTCGTTAAACGGTGTAAGGTTGCCCTATATCTAAAATGTATCGTTGTCCGATTATTTAAGGTTTTTCGAGCTCTTGCTGCATAAGCGATCCTTTGACAATACATTCATTTGTTGTAAATTGGGTTGCCCAGAAATTAGTTATCAATTTTGACGTTTATGTAACTTAGGTTGGTTGATTTAGACTGAAAAATTAATAAAGGTATCATTTGGAAATCGAGTTATGAAGATATTTCACCTGTTTAGTTCTTGACAATGTTGAAAGGAGCTGGACAAGTCGTGGGAAAGCAACTGGAGCAATGCGAAAAGCTAAACCAGTCACGAATGACGAGAACATTGTCACTATTGTTTCAGCTTATTTTCTTGTTAATCCAAATACCTCAGTAACTCATTTGGACAAATCTCGCTGCTTAGTGCAGAACATTTTAGAAAAACGGATTTCATCCATTTAAATTTTCACCAACTGCAGCGATGCATCCACAAGACGCAGAGTAAAGACGAGAATTCTGTGAAATGGTTCTAATCCTCCTACGAGAGGAACCAAGATTTTTGGAAAAAAATATTTGAGCGGACGAAGCGAAATTTTCTAGAGAGGATATTTTTAATCGTCGAAATCTTCTTCGAAATCACTTTTGGGAGGACGAAAATCTTCATGTGACGCGCAATCGGAACTTTCAATATAAATTTAGTTTTAACGTATCTTGTTTGTTGTACAACAACCAAGGTCCGTATTTTATTTAAAATACCCTTTAAAATACCACCCTTTAAAGAACCGTGGTGGCAGACTTCTTAGAGACATTAACATTAAATGAAATACAATCGTGTTGGTACCAATTAAATGCAGTGCCGGCGCACTGCTCATGTGACTCATGAATTGATAAATGGCTTCGAAAACAGATGGTTTCGAAGATTGGGTCCATGCAAGATTGGGTCCATTGGGCCTGCAAGATCGCCAGATCTCACCCGGATGGGTTTTTATCTATGGAATCACATCAAAACCAATGGGTATTCTACTAAAGATTTAAGACTTCTTCTATTTTTCTAAAGACTTATGAATTGATAAATGACTTCGGTTTCGAAGATTGGGTCCATGGAACTGACTACAAGACCGTCAGACCTCACTCCGATGGATTTATGGGTTTTATGGGGTTACATAAAAAGTAATGTGTATTCTACCCCGGTGAACACCCGAGAAGAATTAGAAAATCGAGTTCGAGGGGCTTTTAATGCGTTAGATCCGATTCAAATTCAAAACGTAACTGTCACTGGAATCCAATCAAGAATTCTGATTTGTTAGAAAGAAATGGAGAACCATTTGAACATTTTCTTTAGTAATTTATTTAGATTACCATAAAAATAAGCTAAAACCATAACTACATTATTTTGTAAAGAATGTACGTAAGAATGTACCGCCGGGTACATTTCTGAAAAATTCAATGTATCAACTAATAGTTAATGCATTATGGACATTATCGCATAAGTCTAACTGTGAAAATTTTGAATATTGAAAACATATAAAGATTTTTGAAAATGTTGCTGCAAGTTGCTTTCCATGACTTATAAAATTGGGTTGTAACCTTCTGAATTTTATTCTATTAAGCGGCGACAAATTCGAAAAATTTTCGTTAAATGTCCTGTACGTTCTTCTCATTATTTGTTGGCATTGACCATGAATAATAAATAAATTCATAATTATTAACATAATAACATTGGAGTAACTATGCCGTCATCGAACTGCGGGGCACGTCGACAGGCAGTGAGGGGGAATATGCCTGGTATTCAGTGAGAGGCTTGCCGAACCTGGTTTCATGCAAAATGCGTTGATTTGGAAAAGAGTAGCTTCCTCCGTCCCGAGTAGCTCCTGGAGATGCCGCACTTGTCGTCCCACTGCGTCGTTTTCTGGGTGACTGCGCCGTGTTTCTGCTAGAGCTGCTGCGGATCTGCTTAATCGAACTGCCAACGTTAGTTTGGAGTCCGTTTGACATGATTTCTGATATGCGGGCTGAAATACACTCTATGAATAACAAATATGAAAAACTCGTAACCTCGGTTAGCTTCTGTAGTTGTTGTATATCCGATTTTGAGGCCACCATGAAGTCTCTCAACGATAAAATGAAAATTATAGATAACTTGGAACTATAGAATGCTAATTTGAAAGGAAAAGTCGTTGATGTTACACTGCGAATTTCTGATTTGAGGCAGTATCCCCGTAGGAACAACTTAGAGACTCAGGGGGTTCCTCAACAGCTGAACGAAAATATCTTCACTGTTTCAGCAATGGACACCTGACACCAGCAAACAGGAAGTTGTTCGGTCAGACGGGGGAAAAGGCTGGAGAAAAGTTCTATAAATTTGTGTGGACACGCGATTGTAAAAGGTTTGTCCGTCCGTGGTAGCGATGAGGTTCTAACTCGGGTTTGTAGGAATAGAGCGTATCATTAAATAATTTTGAATTGCCCAAAGTTGAGGATCTGTTGAAATTCCATCTATTTTAATTAATAAATGCCTGAAATCGCAGGGCTATTTCCATCGCAGGGCCGGTACATATGTTTTAATAAATTTTATAAATCCATTAAAGACGGCATATTCCCCTATGCGTGGAAGCGAGCAGTCGTAATTTCGATATTTAAATCGGGCGATCTTGGATCCTTTACTAGCTATCTTCACATATCACTCCTGCGAATCATGGGAAAAATATTGGAAAAACCGGTATATAATAGACTATTTTTCTCAATTCTAATATAAAAGGCATAAATCAAGACTAATTTTCTGTGTACTTCGTGATTCTTACTAATAAGTGCAAAATACACATTATGAAAGATAATATTTCGTATAATTTTATTTTAATATACATAAACACAATACATATATTATATAACAGAAATTATAATAAATATGCAAAACAATTCATAAAAATTAATTTTTATCTTAACACTCACTACTCAGTAATCCACCTATCAGATTCATCATAACTTCCAGTATTAACATTAAAAGTTAAATTTTCTATGTCACTAGATAAACAATCTGTCTTCCATTTCTTCTTCAAGATGTTTTACATGCGTGCAGTGTTTTTCCCATTCTTCTTTAGTCATTTCGGAAAATTCCACTTTGACCAACTCTGTAATCGCATTACTGTGTTGTAATACATTATTCATAGCAACTTTCCTTTTCATTGTACACCAGATGTGTTGTGTTGAAACGAGGGATCGAGTGGTGCTTGTGAAGAAATGGAGAATAGGAGATAAACGGGGAGATAAATAGGAGATAATAATGTAAAGTGGAGACATTAAATAGGCTACTTCTTAGTACACAAAGGCATGTGGAAAACAGTGAAAGATATCGGAGTGAGAAGGTCAGAAATTCAAAGTGACCGCTTCTTACGCAAAATGGGAAGCATACAAAGAACAACGTAAGGCAGTGAAGAAGGTAGTTAAAGAAAGTAAGGAGAAATCTTGGAAGGAGATTGGAGAAAGGAGGAAAGATGCATACAAAGAAAACCAAAGCTCTTTATTATTTATTATACTTTGGAACAATAAAGAGCACGAAACAAAGGAAGACGCAGACGATTAGGTATGTAAAATATGACGACCGGACAGTGATAGAGGAGGAGGATGGAATAATGGAAAGTGGAGACAACATTTTAGAAAGCTGTTGGAAGGAAGAGAAATAGAGGAAGGAAAACAAAGACCTTGAAACCAATAATGGGAGAGAGCAGGAGATAGAAATTACTCAGGACGAGTAAATTAGTCTGGGGGTTATTAAAGAAGCCATTAGCAGAACAAAGCGGGGCAAGGCTTCTGGACATGACAGGATAATGATAGACATGTTAGATGCACATCGAGAATCGGCCCTGTATGATCTGAGAGTGATAATGAATGAAGCAATGAAGGAAAGGGCACCGATCGATTGGCAGACGGCAATTGTAACACCCATCTCTAAAAATGGGAGATCGTAAAGAGTGTAAGAACTACAGAATATTAACGTTGTCAACGTAGAAGATGTGGCTAATGTATATGCAAGAATCCTTGAGAAAAGACCAATAGTAGAAGACACTTTATACGACAAACAATTCAGGAGAAATATAGGAACGACGGCTGCTTTATTCATGATAAAATAAATAGGAGAAAAGGCGATTAAGGAAGGCAGAGAGGTATACATATGTTATGTTGCCTGGGAAAAAGCCTTCGACAGGATTAAACGGGAAGATATTAGGAGAGTACTATATGATAGTGGTGTTGCACAAGGTATGATACAGGGAATACAGGCGCTATACAAAATGACAACAAAATATGTTAGAGCAAGGAGTAAAGCGGGGATGCATTCTGAGCCCTTTATTATTCACGGTGATCCAGGACGAAGCTATAAAAGAAGCTAACGAGGAAATTTAAAAAAAATACGAAATAGGTACTGCAAGATGAAGAGAATGGAAGTAGCGAAAATATGTTATGCAGATGATATGGCGCCGGTGGTTAAAGATGCGAAATGTTGAATAGGAATTTAGAGGTTACAAAGCACCACTGGAAAGGATAAATATGAGGATAAGCGAAGAAAAACGAAAGCTATGGTTATATGAAGGAAAGATGGACAGTACACAATATACCTAGGAGACAGAAAGCTGGAAAAAGTTAGAAGGTTCAAGTTTTTGGGATCAATCATATCGGATGATGGTAGACTGGAGGCAGAGGTGAAAGAGAGAATAGTAAACAATCTTTTCTAAGTAAAAAACAAATCCCAAGAGGAATTAAAGTACAGATCTTCATGAAAGTAGTTACGCTCACAATCACGTACGGATGGGAGAGTTGGGCCATGCCGGAAACATACAGTCCAAATAATTCGAAAATTTTGATAGTAACAGGGACCTTGAATCACAGTATGATTGTCGCTCTGTGAGTCACCCCTTGCGTGCCCCCCATCCCAACATTAAAATCGCAAATATCACTACCCACCTTCTGATGCCTCAAATTAAAGGGCTCAACAAGTACTTTACACCTGTGTAAGAAATATTAAAATCGATTCGAATTCGTTTTCGAATAAAATGAGTTTAAGTGTTATTATTTTAATTTTGCAAATAAAACATCATACTTTAATTATTTCAGATCATATTCAATTAAATGTTCAAAATATTGTCCATTATTTTGTAAATAGTAATACAATCGGTTTTCAAATGCCATTCTAACACTTTCAAATCTTTGCCTTCCCATGGGATTTACAACCAATCTATTTCGGCATTTACATTAGTAACTTATAGAAGTTTGTCACAATGGACCCCCTTATAAGATCATAATATTACCTCCCGAAAACGTGTTTCGATACCTTTCTTAATTTTCGAATTATTTGGTCTGATAATTTTCAAATTGACACACTGTATAAGGAAAATAACAGCAATTGAAATGAGATTCTTGAGAAAGATCGAATAAGACAAAGGTAGATCGATAAGACAAAGATGGATAGAATAAGAAACACTTCGTACAGAGCGATCAAATCTTTGGAGGTAGAGATTTAGATGCCATGACCACCTAAAAAGGATGATGGAAGAGAACATAGCGAGACAAGTGTCCGAGGCCAAGACATCAAGGGGGAGAGGAAGAGGTCGCTCAAGAAAAACGTGGCAAGAAGGGATTATCGGTTGTTATTTTTTGTTCAAAATAAAAGCGTATTCCATAAAATCACATTTTTAGTATCGGTTCAAAATAAGTTACTGATCGTATAGACAATATTTCTTAAAATTCTATGGACCTTTCTTCCTTTTACATTTTACGATTATGTTCCACATGCGTCCAATATCACTTCGAAAATTGTTTTTTAAGCGGTTACATCGAAATCCAATATCCAGCTTTTTTTTTAATAAACGCGAAAGTTGAAGCTTCTACTTTCGCGATATCGCGAATCGGAATCGGAAACCGATAAAAGGATATTACCGAGATTTTTAATAAATTTAGGAGTTTGAAATAGGATGCAACCTAATTGACAGTATTGATTCGTTGTATAATTGTAACAATGACTAGTATAAATGCGAAAAGTTGTGAGGCAGAAGTATATCAAAAACCCGTCTATAATACTTTTCGTAGAAAGGAAGTAATTTATTAAAAGCACTATTTAATAAATTAACTTCTACCTTCCTGTTTTTCTTTCACTTTGAACGTCGGGCATCGCTAACTACGAAACTTATTTACATCGTCTCGCGGTTCTATCAATATTCCTTACAATTCCCTAATTGTAAGTAGCCAGCTATACATCAGCTTTTGAAAAGAACGCCGTCTAAAGCAACGTCGCTCTTTTTAACAACACCCCTTCTCACAGGGGGCGATACCATGGCAATACAATCATCAATTTTCCGTTCGAGGGCATATTAACTGCCACGTCACTTACGCTTGCCTTCCAATATTCGATTTCAAATACGAAGAGGACGAGGTATGATTTCTGTTGAGATAAAACACGGAAAGAAAGAAGAAGACAACAGCGAAAGAAAGTGTGGGAAGTGAAAATGCGAATTGCACGAGACGTAACCTGTGTGCGGTACACCCTTTAGAAAGCGAGTGATATAATGAGGCCAATAAAGGGAGGTGGATGAGAACGCTGAGGTTTCGAGTTTTGCAGCGTTCAAAAAGACACATCGTTCACTATTATTGTTTCTGTAAAACGCTTGTGGGAGAATAATATGTGAGTGCAACACGGGAACGTATTTCGGAGCTTAAAACAAAAAAGTGATTAAATTCGTTAGCATTTTTCTAATGATATCTAATAGTATTGAACGAGCTAATCTCGTTTTGATGTTTTCTTTCTTCATTTATAACTTCTCAAAAACTAAGTAGTTGACCACACGTAAACGTTCTTCTACTAAAGATGTGACTAAACTCTTTCCGACCTCTAATAGAAAAAGTTCTGCGCTAGTTTGGCTTTTTTTTAGAGTGTGATTGTTAGCAATAAAAATTCCATAGGCGTTGACGTACGCGTTGAAGTAAGCCAACGCCAGATCAATTAATGCTTAATTACTGTTTGAAACTTGTTTATTACTTTCTCTTTCACAAGATCTTCAGGTAAGATTAGGTTGCAATGTCGCCACCAAATTTTTGATGGTGAGGTTTTCAGATATTTTGGCCAAAATAACTAAAACTAATGGTAGCACTTAGAAAATTAGAAATTAGTTTTTTTCTTTTGTAAAAGTGTACAGGTTGTCCAATTTCTTTTAAATGCTATACATTTTATATGATAAAATTAGTTATATAGTTATAAGCAAATCAATTGAATCACAAAGCTAATTAAAGCAAATATTTGCGCACTGCGTCAATTCATGCAAATCGAGGAATTTAAAAGCAATGTGTATTAGAAATTGAATTGAGTTAATTTATCGATCGCATGGTATGTTCTAAAGGTGTTAATTGGTTTCCACGAAGTAAAATTTATTGTCCGTAATTGCGGTCTCTATTAACGCTTGCCAATTTATTTGTAGCGCATCAATATGCAAATCATAGAATAAGCCTTTGCTTCGTTTTGGTAGTTACCGAAATGGCCTGTACACAATTACGCCGAAAAACTCGATTCCGAGAACGGGGGCGTGAAAATTGCGTACAGTTAACGATTTCTTGGAAAGGCAAAATACATTTATCACGTAGGCTGTTTGTTATTGGATATCAGGGGTCTTGTATGGTGCCACCTGCATGTGATAGCACGTTTGTCGAATCTTAATTGAGCTTCGTTTTCAAGTCAATAAATTACCGGTTAGAATATTCACGAAAGTCCACGTTTTTTAAAGCAAAAGTCTTTGCTAAGCTTGAGTTTGACGTACATGCGTTTCACATTGGACTACGAAAAAAGAAAATTTGTGAAATAACAATATGTTTAGACAGATATGCTCTAATACATATTCTTGAGATAATAAAATATTTGAAAGATATATATGCTCATTAGCTTTCCTTCTCATATTTTTCTAATAATTTTATTACAACGCATTATTTCCACACCCGTAGAACATTTTGAATATATATGTTATGTATATCTTGCCGGGGGTCTGATTTGTATTCAAGGATAATACGATTTCACAGTGTCTGTATGTATGTTTGTACTGTGTACATACGAATTTTGTAACTTTTTAAATCGATCGGTTACAACTGTCCGCCTTTTCCAGACCTGTTCTCTGAATTTCTTTTTACCTCAAGGGGCGTTGCTTTGATTTGATTGTCTGGGCGTTTGCACTTGAAAGCAGGAATCGTTTGTTGGTTATTTTTCCCTTGACAACGACACATCTTATTACGCTCGAGTAACATTTTATTCGGTCAGAGGTTTAATTAAACTTTCGAAGCGAAACTTAATTAGTACTGTAACGTGGGTGTTGTTGAGTTTTTAATCTCTTCGTAAATAGAGATTACTTGATAAATCGATTTTAGTTTAAAAATCACAGTAATAGAAGTTTGAAGAATTAACAAAACGTCTTCGCACTTTAACGGATAGATATGAATATTTAGTATAACCAAAGAATGTTTTGTTGTTTTTAAAAAATGTAAATAAATTAGATTACATCTAAATTGAACATGTGATTGAATTTTACGATTCCCAATCTAAATTTGTATAGCCCGACAAATAGAATGAACTAAAGTACAACACAATCTTCTTCATAGAAATATGTAATTTTTCATTATGAGATTAACTTTCAAATAATAACCAAGTTTCGACCGCCTTTGTAGGTCACTTTCAAGTGTAGATTTTGCTCAATTCAATATGATAGATTGAAAACTGGCAAACTGGCAACAAACTAAAAACCACTCTTTAATTATTGACCTAACAACATTGATAGAAGTCCAATTGCAAAATAAAATGTTTTATAGTAGAAGTAACTAACTACCTAGTAATTAAGATCAGATATGTTCTTAAAGATTAGGTATAAGTAGATTGGATCTCCATCCTCTCAAATTTACACGACCACTTTTGATTAGAACTAATGCAAGACATAATGCGCACCTCGCAAACGAGGTGACACTGTTATCAATTACTCTAATCAAATTAAGAATTTGAAGGAAAGCCCGAAAGTTTCCACTCTTTTATACAATAAAAAAATTGATCTGCTTCGCGTTAATGTAATTACCATCAATCAAATTACTACGATTAGTTTGTACTGTAGGTGGAAATAAAGTTGTCCACGAATAAAACTCCAGCATAAATCTCTCTTCGTCTTTGTGCTCAAACTTTCTCGTTTATTGCATATGGATGCAATTGTATCATCATCATTCCTCAGTCTGCGCAATGCAACTTACACTTTGTAAAACTCGGTAACTTTCAGCACTTCTATCTCGGATACAGACTCGACGCCAGGAAAAGTTTTCGCATTCGCCCCACTCTGCCCAATTGCAAGTCCACCCGTTAGACGCGGCCTCCAGCGCGTTTAAACTGTTGCAGGTGCACGTTGCGAGACTTCGTGGTGAAGGTGGAGCTGGTCATCTTCATTTCCCCCGCGTTTATGTCTCTAGGTGTGAAATCTCGGTTCCGGAATTATTGTGTGGCCGAGGTTCGTTCCGGTTGCAGTATTTTGAGGTGATGCGAGGAGATGATACAGCTTGGCATGAACGTCGTTTGCTAAGAATGGTATCCGCTTGTGGTATAGTTTAGTGTACAGTTTAGTGTTGAAGTTACTTCATTTCTAGGTCATAACACTACCTAGAAATGAAGTAACTTCAACATATACAACACGAAACAATTACATGTAAACTAAATTCTTCAAATGCTACAAGGAAGATCAGAAATGTATCCACAAGCTGCAAAACCTGATAGAGTCGTCGCCGAGACGGGATTCGAATCCGTGTCTCCCGCTTGCCGGGCGGACGCTCTGACCATTGATCTATTCGGGACCTTCCCCGCCTCTTTGAAATTTCATTCCTTGAACACTTACACCTATAGCCGGTGCGCGTTTACACAAACCTGTTTTCAGGTATAGGAAACACAAGGAAACATAATTTTGATATATCTTGGCGAATTGTACTATTCTAAGACTAATTACTACCATTGTGGGTCATTGGTCTGTCCGTGTGTCTGTCGGTCTGTCAGTCTGTGGTCAACACTTCGGCTATTTCTAATCATTTTAGGCAAAAAAGTTTAAAATAAATGGTGCATGGTTGCAGTTCCTCTAGAGTATTTTTTATATATACAGGATGTTCCATTTCTTCTATACATTTTTTGGTAGGTGACATTTTGAATTTACGTCAATTTCGATGTGTTTCATCTTGTGTATAAACACACAAAAAGTAACATAAATAGAGGCGGAATCGTCTGCCACACATTACATATAGTTGTAATAGTGATGCGAACAATATCGACTCCAAAATATTGGAATTCCAAAATATAACGCAATTTTGATAAGTGCGATTTTGAATTAAGGGAAATTTTTGTGCGTTTCATGTTACGTATGCCCATAAAGAATATCATAGATAGAAGCAGAATAATCTACCGCGCACTCCAGTAGCAATTATCGATTTTATATTACCACGTATATTTATATCTGACGTTCTAGTATCAAAATAAAAATGATACTTTGTACTCTGTAATTTTCTTTTGTATCGCTTACTTTTGTATTTTTAATTGACTGCCTATGATAATTTTAAATGAAATGGGTTGTAAATAGTGTATATATTTTTCTAGGAGTTTTATTTTTATGTATTATCTGTTTAATTGTTTTGGCGTTTGTTGAACAACTTTCAGTAGTCATTAATTTATACATACTTTGATTATTCCACAAATGTTGGGTTTGTTTTTTTGGGTTCGAAAACTTTGTTGGGATTTTTTGGAACGTACACATTATTCCAGGTACAACGTTTTCTACAGTTGCATGACCTACCCTAAACTAACATTTTTTCAAACATGGTATTTAATAAAGATCATTTTTCCAAACCAACTCTCATATAGCGTGTTATTCAGAAATATTTGACCAATATGTGAATAATGGGCAGTGCTCTCAGTACTATAAAGTCCAATATTAAAAAAATCAAACGTATACCATTACTAAAACTATCAATATTTTTGCAAAATTAACGCCATTGCTTCAACTGTGTTAATTTCGAGTCTATTTTTCTCGTGTGTCCATTGCGAGTCGATTATTGAAAACAACCATTCAATATTGGTGTTATGAGCTGGCAATGAAAATAAATAGCTAGAAAGTTCACTTTTCTGTTCATCATAAATAGTAACTGAGAAGAAACTAATCCATTTTTCATTACAAGATATTGAGATCCAAGATGTTGAGATCCAATTTGTATGGTCGTGGCCCATTTTTTCGGAGACAATTTTTTTTGAAACAGAATATTGATTTATGAGATCATTTTCATTGATTTGTATACCTAAATTAGTGAGATATTGCGCCATTGATTAGACTTCTTCCCAAAGTGGTGGTTTTAATAATAACAACCAATTAAAACATTTATATTTCTGTAATAACAATCTTTGATTTCCCCATAAAATTTATTCTTTTGCCTTTCTGAAATTAAATTTTCTCAATGCTCATAGGAATCAAATTTTCGTCGCATCTAACTTGAATCAAAGTGATTGATTCATCTATGTATTGAATTACTACAATGATAGAATTTGTTGCTCTTTCAATTTTCAATATTTTTGTATTCACAGCACTAATAAAACTGTGCATAAACCATGAATAACACTCATTAATATCATTTTCAAAAAAGTCCACAAAAAACTTATCTTCAGATTGAAAGAAAGATTGAAGTTCCTTATAAATAATATCCTGTCTATTGCTGGATACAAAGATAACCAACAGCTTCTTGAATCCGGCATTACATTTTTGTATTCTATATCAACAAACGAACAAAATTCTTTCAAACCCTCAGTTCTAACTATAAATAGAGAAGTATGAAAATACTTTACTACTAAAACATCGACATCGCAAGATAAACTTCCAGCAGCACATTATATGGCATTGCGCAAAATGTGAGCAGAACAGCCAATATCCTGCAAAGTAGGATTTAAATTCTCTTTCAAATCGTGCAAGACGTTTTTTGTTCCCTTGCGTTTCAATCCGCCAAAAATTAATATTTAATATCGTATTTAAGATTTACACACAATTGTCAGTATACAATACATTCTATTCAATTTAAAGTATTTACTACTGCTAACACAGACCTACAGCATTGAGTCTGCAGATAATATTGCAAGAGCCTGGAAATAGTTGCCATTTCGCCACTTGTCCTTATCTTGGTTCCCGCTTAGAAAACGCCACTGTAAAAGCTGAAATCTCTTTCGCAGTTCCTTTGATTGCACTTGCGAACTAGAACGAACGTTGAAGTAGGTCATATCGCCGATACATTATGTATTCAATAGCACTGAATACAATTGTTATTATATGCCTTGTTTCCTATTTGGGTAGTTCGCAACTGCTTCATATTTGTGAACTTTTTGGTTTCAATATTCTTAATGATGTACAGAAACTGACCCGTTAACGCTTCTGAATCGAAACATTTACTTTACTTTCCTAAAAATTTCGTGTTGTTAGTTGTTGCATAGTTCGGTTGTATTCTCAAATTCACCGTCAAAAATATTATAAATTGCGACAACAAAGTAATTTCTTCCTTCTCTGGCTCTCACCAGTATTATTTCTCTCGCCACCTCCAGGATCACACTAATATCGTCTATTACGGTCACGCAAATACCTTAAGTACACCTAATATGCACCACCGAGAAGTCGAGTAATCGGTCAAATATCAAATCGACATCGATCAAATATTTATAATTCATTATACATTACTAGGATTTTCTTGCGATGCTAGCTGGAAGAACAAAAATCTGACGTTTGTTTGTATTTGAATATCTTAAGAATTATTTAATTGCTCTCATATATGACGTATTTAACTGTCCCTTATCGCTCTGTCGTTCTTCAATTGGCAGCGGACTATAATTCATAATGATTGCTATCTTTCATTCAGATCAAAAGCATATTCAAGCTAGGGTCAACTGACTATAATTAAAAACTATTATAGTATGGAATAATTCAGTTTAAAAGTCTAAAAAATATTCATACATTATGACGATTAATTAACGGTTTATTTATTTCCGTAGCATTAACATACCTAATCCAATTTAATACCATAAACGGGCTAATCATGTATGTATGTATTTTTTGATCTCCCCGTCTTCGAGATCAGAAACTACTTACTTTGCCGGCCGTAACAACGGAGTTATATTTGAAGGATTTCAAGATTGTGGTGCAAAAAGCGGTTTAGATACGTTTCAAGTCTCAAATAACCGATTATAATTTTCGTTCTATAATTAACTTAAAATAACCTTTGATGAGATAGTTTGATCTTTGACCACACGATGGCGCTGCCAGTATGTATCTAACGAGATTAAACCAGCTACGAGCTAGTTTGACCTTTAACCACACGATGGCGCTGTCAGACTAAAAATGTTTTGTTTTTGAACCTTGCGAGCTCGGACTACTTGGTACTCATTTTCTCGGTATTTCATAAACTGTGCTCTACATGGATGTCTGTAGAAAACACACCTTCAACATGTACTGATTATATTAAAATTTAATGGATTATATTAAAATCTATGGAATTCATGTAAATGTATCTGGATACTCTGTTTAAGAAACATCCTGTATACTTTCATTAGTGCATGTATATGCATTGGTGATGGTGAGAAATAGGAAAATAACAACATGCACAAGAAGTAGGTCCATATATCAAAGTATCATCAATTACCTATTAAGGAGAGGAAAACAAGTCGTGAAATGTGGAACATAGCAACCATTACGCCAACTTCCGAAAATTTTCTATACTCCTGCTTACACAAAACTTTTCCGCATTGACAAAATGCATTTGGTAGATACATATTGCTTTGTTTCTCGGCTTTTATGCTACACAAAAGAATTGCGAAGCCTTTGATACCTTGAAAACATTTGTAACTGCAGGCATTTATCTTTGAGCAAAAACCCAAGTTTATATATTTTCTAACGATTATATTAATCTCAAGTGACGAAAGCGTTGCATTTCTATTACGCAAATAGGTCTTTCGATGATCGAATTAAGGAATGCAGTAAGATGTTTTTGCATAAAAAAAATTGTTCTGAGTTTACCAATTTCGTTTGAGTTTACTCAATTATTTTGGGCCTACGAACAAGTTATTTATTATATTTTTACCCTTTTGTAACGAATCTAGCACTCTTCATCCAAAATCGCTACCATATGGTTTGTGCGATGATTATTTTCTCAAATAATACTAACCATTGGGAAATCGTTGAGATGGATGAAAATATAAAGAAGACATCTGATATACGTAAGAGACGTATTAAAGATGCTTAAAAACAAATTTTGATTTATTAAATGCATAGTACATGTACTACACTTACTTTACACTACAAATACTTTCTTACTCAGTACTCAGTACTTTACACCTTTATTTGGCTCTCAAAAATATCTGCGCTATACGATGCAGAAGGAATTCATTCAACAAACAATAACCCCTAAATAATTTTGGATTACAATGCAATATACCTATTCGGTTTCACAAATAACTAGAAAATGGAGCTGCGTAATTTTTGCACCATTATAAACATTGCTTAAGTAAATGCTCAAGTGCATTGTTTTACCTACCCGTCCAATTGCCTAAACACCGACATATATTTTTGAAGATCGCGGTATCTCAGTCTTACGAAGGAAATTCAAGAGCAACTTTTAAGAATCTACCATCTGATACAACTGCATTTCTGAAAATACATTATGGACAATCTGCATATCAAATCAGAACAAGAAAAGAATACTTTTAGTGTCATTTACTTGTAAACGTCATTGGAAAACTGAGTTTTCATGCACTCAATGTCAAGAAGGCAGTGATTAACACGTAGATTAGGGAAGAACACATTATGTTCTTTTTACTTTCTCCCATAAAGAGAAGGTAATGGATTCGGTTCAAAATTTTGATGGTGAGATTTTGATATAGCTTGGTGAATTGGGCTATTCTAAGTGGGGTCGGGTCATTGATTGGTCGTTAGCGGAACAGGTCAGGTTAATGGCAGATATCCAGGTGTGGTGGAGGGGGAAACCTGTATCTCTATTGAGGTTATTAGGATGGATCTCTATTGCTTCTAGGATTTTTCTAGGAAAATAGTGGGGTTCGCGCGCTAGGATTTTGGTTTGGTCAAAAAGGATTTTGTGTCCGGTTTCAAGTCTTTGCTCAGCAAGTGCAGATCCGGCTGTACGTTTTAATATAGTGCAGCGTTCATGCTCAGTTACACGAACGCTGACAGGTCGTTTCGTTTCGCCGATATACACATGAAGTGCAAGAACAAGGAACACGGTACACGTCATTAGGTTGGAGTGGTAAAGGAGGATCTTTGACTGAGTTTAGGTGACTGGATAACTTGGATAAAGGAAAGAAGACGGATTTTATATTATGTGGGCGTAGGATTCTGTTGATACGACTCCTTGGATGTAGGGTAGGAAAGCTACGGATTTGATTTTCTGAATAGGATTATGCGATGGGTTAGGATATGCGTTTTGAAAACGGGTTATGGTTGTTTGGATATTTCGGAAAAGATAGTTGTTACGTGTTAAGATATTGGAGATATGATGAAGCTCATTTTTCAATGAGGTAGGATCGGAGATAAGGAATGCTCGCTCGACAAGCGTGTTAATAACTTGGTTTTGGGCGGTCTGTGTGAGTGGGTTTTCGGTAAACAGTGTGACCTATTTTACTATTAGGTAAACGGGATAGTAGGACGTCGAGGAAGGGTAAATGACCTTCCGTTTCTACCTCCATGGTGGAGTGGATGTCTCGGTGTTGGGAGTTTAGGTAAGTACAGAATTCGTTACCTACCGTAAGGAGTCCCTACCGTGTGGCCAAATGACGAAGGTGTCATATACGTATCTGAACCAGCAGGTTTTTGATGATAGGACAGAAGGACTTGATGTTCGAACGCTTCCATAAAAATGTTAGCGACGACAGGGGAAAGAGAGCAACCCATGACAGCTCCAGACACTTGTTCATAGAACTTTCCACGGAATTGGACATATTGACTAGGTCAATAGGTTGGTTATTAGCCTGTGGGATTTGTTGGATAATGGTGACTGAGTCAGGAATAGGAATTTTGATGAACAGAGATTCAACGTCAAAACTGACGGGAAGATCATTGTCTTCCAGGGTAAGGGAATCTAGGCGTTGGACAAAATGTTGGGAGTTAAGGATAAAGGAGAGTGTATGGTTTTAGGATTTGGAAAAGGTATTTGGAGAGTTCAACACCAGTCGGTTCAACACCGGCCGCGAAAGCCTACAACAACATTTAACAAATTTCATACTTTATGATAATAACCCTTATAATAGTATTACTTTGAAATCTAAAAACATCCTCAAAATATAAAATAACCCTTGCATTTAAAACAAACAACAAAATCAGTAATATATATATATGAGGTAATAAATACATAAGGTAAAAAAAATGATTTATTGGAATAGTTTGAGATCGAAAAACACAAATAAGCTGCTCCTTAATGCACAGACCAACTTCGATAATCAACCCTTCGATAATTCAATTTTATTTTAATTGTTGTTCGGGCAACTGCCGTTTATATAACATTGTAAAGCAATGTTCAAGCTTACGTAAATTTCGAATTTGTCGCGCTTAAAACCAGTTTATTGTCCCCTATACCTCCTTTGACTTTGAAGTTACTTTCCTGC
>JAWQRJ010000156.1:0-26217 GCA_033557515.1 Diorygopyx duplodentatus
ACCAACTCTATGTAATGTTTTCAAATCTATAGTTTATCCACCTGCTTTAAATGATGATAATGACGCCTATTTTGAATCATATTTTTAATAATTCAGGGCGGCATCCTAAATTTTTTTTCCTAAAACTTTTCCTTGATAATTTAGTTCCGGATATTGTTTTCTTTGTTTCCTTGATATGTACTTGAAACTAATACTAATACTTTTATTTAATATTGATAATTTGGGTTACTATATATCAGTACTTTTATTGTTACTAGAATTTTTATGCATACTCAGAAGAATTGATTTAAAATCTAAAATTACTCTAAAATTAGTATTACACAAAGTATTGCTGTCAAGTTAACAAACCATTACCCAATTAAATTGAAGAAGAATTCAAATTTTAATGTTTGATATTTGAATCTCATTGTATTAATGTATTTTTTGGTAGGGTTTTTATTATAAATCTTATTAAAATTTTCGTTTTCCTTTTGATCCTTTTGTTTCCTTACCCTGTTGTTCTTTGTTTTAATACTTGAAGTTTATTAGAAATGTTACTATTTACTTAAATAATCTTGTGAAATATTAACTGTTCTATTTTTTCGCGACAAATTTGATATAATTTTTGTGATTTTACACCTGACCCTTACTACATATTACGAAGTTCTTTAGACTCTATGTTCTAAAACTTAAACTGTGATCAAATATTACATATTAATTTAAGACAGTGAAAAAATGTACATGTGATAAGTTGGTGGGTGTTATGTAGTAGGTGTGATAGGTTGGCCGTGATAAGATATACATGTAATAATTTGCACAGTGATAAAAATGATATCCATGTGGTCGTGTACCATTATCGTAGTACTTTCGTACCAGCACTCTATAGACTTTTTTATTTCTCCTTTATTTCAGTGAAATAAAACGATTTTTCGGAAATAGAAAATTACAACCCATTTTTAAAGTTATTAAAAAATGTTAAAATTATAAGTTTTTAATGCCTGCATAGCATTCATTTTTTCCTTTTTGCATCGGAATCCGGTCGTCTTTTGGAGAAAAAAGCCGTTTCTTAATATTTTCAATCACATAATCTCGTAATACTGTTGTGAATTCAAAACACACACCTTTCAAACATAAAAGGTGACTTAAAACTGTAGGAAATGTGACCACGTTGCTAACATATCACTTTAGCAGGAAAGGTAAAAGATTACTAAAGGCAGCATTTATTAGTAATGAACGAAGAAGAATAAATTTAAAGAATGTACTTAACATATTTGGTATTATGGTTCAAGATATTTTGCAAATAGTAATATAAATATTTAATCGCTCATGTGAGATATAACACTTATCTACGTCTCAGCATCTTCATGTTACATTATTATTATTCGCTTGTTAAATAACATGAATAATAATGATATATTCTTAATTTGTATCATATGTCACAAGCTTTATAGGTATCTACTTAAATTATACAATATCTTGAATAAATTGAATATTAATATTTAATTTGCCATTTAAAACATTTACAAGCGAAAACATTTTAAACGTAAGCAATTTATAACAAGGTTTCTGATTACGATTTTTACAAAGGAATCATAAATCTGAGTCATAAGTAAATAAATAAAGCTGCAATCCCGTTGCTCACACAGCGATTATTATAAAATGTTAATGTTCTCGTTCCATTGTTACGGTGTGAACAAAAATGGAGCACGCGAGCAAAATGAAAACAAATCGTTTAGCAACAATTTACATATAATGGACGGTCCCATCCTGAATTATGAAGGATAAACACGACGCTTGCGGTTATGCTAATAGGAAATTTCGTGTTTACTGTAATTTTATACAATTATTTTAGGAATCCGTTAATTAGTAGCACACGCCTACGGATAATGGGCTTTCACTATCTTTATGGACATTTCATTAGGATCTTGGGATGGGTTTTTACTGTTACGTCGTCTGCGAGTAAACCTTCATTCCGATATATGTTACAAGATAAAGTGACATGTTGAATGTATATTTCTTCAAGATGATTATCGTCACCTTATTAATAACTCTGTGGCAGTGGTTGACGGTGGTTTCGCACTATCACGTTTGTTTATTGCACGATGGTTCTAATTTTGTGGTTTTCAAAGGTTAATGGCAATCTATATGGTGTCGAGAAAATCTGGTACACAGCGTCAAGTTATTTTGCATAGTATTTTTTGTATCAAGATAAGGAGTTTTAAAAGCATATATTCTTTAAGAGAATGTCTTTGTATCTTCTACAGAATCAATGGAAAATAATAATTAGTCGTCTAGAAAGGAGATACAATCTTATGGCGAGATTCGGCACACATATTTGTTAAATTATCATGAAGACTCAATATGTCATCTTTAACGAAATAATAGTTATAAAGCTTTCTCTTCCATGTGAGCTTCTATGCATGATGTTTAACAAATGAAATATCAAAGTTCATTCACTGTTGCGCACTTGTTTTATTAGCATCATAATAACATACAACCATTAATAATACAACATTCAAATATTTATTCTACAAAGTAATTAATGTCATTGAAATTTCACTGGCAGTAAATATTCATATATAAAAAGTGATTAATTGATATTTTAAATTTAGTGTAATTATTCTATCTACAAACTTTCTGAAAATCTCAATGCCACCCAAAAAATAGAGCAATAAGCCACTGAAATGTTTCTATTAAACAATCTTAAGTACCCATTGTTGGCAGCAAGTTATTCATAGCTACACATTCGCTCTTAAATAAGTCACATTTCAAGCACATGCCATTTACTGTGAGTGCATTTAAGTCTAAGACCGACCAAACCGCCCCATTAGGGGTTTGCTCAAGTGTGGTTGGAAACTCTTTTGTGATGTTGACCTCCTTGACCAGGCGAGCATTTGAACCTTTATATTTCTACGAAGCAGGGTGTCGATATTATAGGTTTGTGGTAAGAGTGCAATAAAACATTTCTGTTTCCATTGAACTAGAGGCAGTAAAGCGCGTTCTAGTTAAAGGATCCACTTTGCTTTGTGGATGCTGTTAAACGAGTGTATTGTATTCTAAGGCACACCTATCAATAACTATATTAAAACTTATATACGCGACTTAAAAAATTCACGCTATAGAGAGAATGTGTGGTGACTGGCCGTTATTTATACTCCTCGGATGATATTTTCGTTTCTTTTTCTATTAAATAAAATTAACATTAAGTTCCAAATTACAGTAGAAATGGTGTAACACTTGTTCATTTATAATTTACAGAAAATTCCGTTGGTATTTAACATGTTTCTGTCAGTTATGTTTGATATCTGAGAACATTATCATTATTGAACATAAATCGAGTGATGAAATTTGGATATTCTTATAAGAAATGTTAACATCCACAAAAGATTTGGAAAATGGACGAAACACATCCAGAGGAAGAAGTGCAATAAAGGCCTAAAAAATCCAAATCTGCTGTATTTTTCGCACCAGTCTATCTAATCTGACCCTAAGCTGAAACATAATTGAAGAAGAACAAAACCTATTTCTTGAGGTTCTTCACCGACGCGGCGATCACCGAAAAGCCAAGAAATAAAAACATATTACTGGCCAACAAGCAGATTTGATATAAACAACCGCATCCACATTTTTTCCATTTCGTTGCTTTTTTTATTGGTTTTGTTCGATTTGTTTTTCTTGATTTTGCAATTTTTGCAGAATTTGTCAATTTTTTCCATTTTCTTGAATTTGTCGATTTTACATTTGTCAATTGTGAAATTTACAGATTTGTGGATTTTGTTGAAGTTGTCGAATGTTTGCCATTTTACTATTTTTGTCGATTTTGCAGATTTTCTCAATTTTTCATTTTAATTTTGTTGAATTTGTCAATTTTACCGTTTCTTCCATAATATCGAATTTATTGGGTTTTCAATTGTATTGAATTTATCAAATTCTATACATCGAAATTATCACTTTATAAAATTTGGTTATTTTTATGTTTTTTTTCCCATTTTGTTGAATTTGTCAGTTTTAGAGTGTTTTCGATTTTATAAAATTAACGAAAACATTTTATGAAATTTGTAAACATCTTCTGAAATTTTCCACCTTTTTCACCACCCAAAATTCGTCAATTTTTTTTTCATTTTCTTAAATTTGTCGATTTTACATTTTGACGATTTTGTGAAATTTGTCGAATGTCTGTCCCATTTTGCTATTTATCTCGATTTGGCAGATTTTGTTAAATTATCGTTTTGTTGAATTTGTCGATTTTACGGTTTCTTCCATACTCTCGAATTTCTTGGTCTTTCGTCGAATATTTTATCAATTTTATCAACATATAGTCGCACCGTTTAGAGCAGGTCGGGGGGGTAAGTAAGAGAAAGTCATGTGAGTGAGCCACGCCAGTTGATTTTTCATGTTTTCACAAAAATGTCAAAGTATCATTCCCGATTTGTGACAGTATTAATATTTTCTTTATCTATATTAGATCTATTTTTTGTTTGAAACCGTTAGACTCTTTCTAATAAGTAGAATCTCATATTATCTACAACATATTATAATTTCATTGCTGTATAACTTAAATTTACTTTGAACAGCGAGATTCTTTTTGACAAATGTTTTTCTTTTTTTAAGTTCTTGATGAATCTTTGAAGACTTAATGAATTTGAAGTCTAATGCACAAACACTTTCAGCTCGATTTCTATGAGCTGTTAAAAATAAGATGTTATTAAAATCTGTAGCATGGTGGAAAGTGCTTACATTTTTATAGGCTATACTAGTACACTGTAAGCAATAAACATTCCAAACTTGATATTCAACTAATATTTTTACTTCTTCATTATAAAATTCCTTACACTTAAGAAGCATATATTTGTTAACTAAGGTTCTTTTGTAAGAAGTTGTTTTGTTTTGTAAATAGTTTTTCCTTCAAAACTAAAAAAAATAAAGCTTTAAACTCCTGAAGTATCGTCAGGATAGAGATATAAACTACCAATAAGAAATTAAGTTATATTAGGCACCACTTCATTGATAGGAGACTCCAAATTTTCACCTTCTAAATCAAAGTTAAGACGTTGAATGGGAATGCAGTGAAATATGAGTATATTATGTACTAAAATAAAACTTAAAAGTAAAACTTTGGTTTCTATGTACACTATTATTATAGTCTACATTAACCCTTTGCGGCCCCAGTAGGTTTTATTAATTTGTAAATCCAGATGCAATAGTGCAATCATTGTGTAACAAATGTGTGTAACAGTATAAACCAAATTTTAAAAATATTTTAACGAAAATAAAAATATATAACGAAGTTTGTGTAAACTTCGTTATATTTTTCCTTCTACAAGTTAAAAATTATTTGAACATTATTTCCTGATAGCAATACTTTGTGCAACTGGGCATTTTTTCTTCCAAAAATGGTTTACTGTCAAAATGTACTTTTTTATTTTTGTGCAACTAAGTCAATTATTTTTTAGAACACGAACATGGATTTATTACATATTAAACAATTATTTTTAACAAAAGGTTATTTCAATCAAATTCCACAAATGCGTAGGGGATTAGTTCCTTAAACACGTGTACGGTGAAACTGCTTTTTACGTATTTACGTCTATGCGACCCAGCGACGTTGAGTTAGCCAGCTCTATCTTTGGTGCTAAGTTAAAAGAAATCATGTGATTGTTTGACTATCATTCTAAATTAAAAACAAATAATTGCCGCCCAGTTTTTATCTCATAAAACCCTAACCGAATACCATTGGCAGATGCCTAGTCAATTTACTTTGAAAAGCTGATCTAAGTTTCTTATACAAAATAGTTCCAATACATCACTGAATACTACCGAACTATTTCCAATCAACGATTTAAAATTGTATTCGAATTATTTTCCAAAATAAAACACATTAGCATTGAGTTGGCCACTTATAGAAAGACAGAAAAATACACAAGAAATACAAAGATAGACTCGTCTAGTTTTATATGATTTGACTTATACGATATTCTAGATGTAAAAACGTCTTTGCATATTTGATGATTCATTTGTGAATCATTAAATGAAATGAGCAATCTAATACTTGCGAGACTGCGAGAAATGCGAGAAGTCTCGAGACACGAACTGTCTCGCATCCATCACTATTAATTGAAGAAAACGTTAAGCACCTACCAACAAAAAGAATCGTAAAACATACCAACTTGATCAATGTTGAATTTATGCTGAAAATGCATAATAATAAACAAGTATTAACTGAATAATCAGTTTATATTCAATCAGATATTAGGCAGAAAGGAAAGTGTCTGTATCCAAAAAAGGAACAGTATGTATCTCTGACTTGCTGTACCCATGTAAACATAACATTCCACAATCAGAAAATTTTGCTGATGACACTGCGATATTATTCAACACCAAGAATAGTGAAGAAGCAGTCAAAATGCAACCAAATTTTCATATCCCAAGGCTTACTAGATATTTCGTTGAACATGATACTTCCCTTCCGAAAACATTCGAGTTATATCTATTTGATCAATTACTTAATTTTGAATAAATTTTACTTATTACCTAAGAAGGCAACGCCCATTGCTATTGCCTGCTGGATTTGCCTATTTAAGAAATGTTTGTTTTATGGCAGTTCGTATTTGCATTAATTCCAGGTTTCAAGATCCATAATTTAACGGCGATATCAAGAGTTCAAATAAAGTAAACAAAAGCTAACGATTAACAATACGTAAGAAACACTAATAAGTATGAACACAACAAAGTATTAAACAAAGAGGAGACAACGACGAAAGATGTTTTCACAAATTGCTCAAATTATCATCATTTCTGTTAACGATCTACCATCGCATGGATGCGTTTTAAATAGTTTTCCAACATTCTAGTGTTATGAGCTGGAGCTTCATCGTGTTGATACCACATAACCTCGCGAGTACGCAGTTGGAAGGTGTTCCAATCTGCACAGATTTTCCTCTATTTGATCATTCATACTCCAAGATAAAAAAAAACTCTTGTGTCAAAATATTTTGGTTTCATATGTATCTAACTTAATGAGAGTTACATCTACAAGAAATATTAACATTGTTTTGTTGCAAAAAGGAATTTGAAGCATTTTGACGTTGTTCACAGTAAATTAATGTCATATTCAGTTTATGACGTTCAGTAGAAGCGATCATGTTGACAAGCAGCTAAAAGCACAAACTGTTAATTGATAAACTACCTTTTATTTTTTATCATAGCTGAATATTACTATTAGTTAGAAAAAATGTGACAAATTTAAGTAATCTAGTAAATCGTTTTTCTAAGCACAAACACAAACTCTGAAATTGATAAACTACCTTTTATTTGTTTACTCTTTATTTATAACTACCTTTGTTGTTTGCTAAACTGTTCCTTAAATCTGATTTTTATATTCCTTCCGGTTTGACCTATGTAAAGTTCGTCACTGTTATTACATGAAATTTTGTATACTTTGATGACTGAGTAATTTTATTGTTTATAATATATTTGATTATTTTATGATACTTAAATGAAGTGCAAATGTTGCATCTGTTAAGGATTTTTTGTATATTAATTGATAAATTTCCTTGGAAATTAAAACCTGTGAATTTTCTATGTAGTTATAACCGTTATAAACGCTATGTTACAAATGACATTACATGTCTTTATACATTTTTAAAGGTTTTTATATAATTAGGTAGAGAGTTTTTATATTCAGTTATATTGTTGTCGTTAAAAAATTCTAATGTTTTTGTAACACCGGGCTAATCATTATAAACGAAGCTAATTATTAGCTTCGTTTATAATGATTAGTCTTGCGTTCTTGTCCCCTAAAGTAATTATAATACTGTTATCTCTGCATTTTTATCTTAAGTTTTTTATATTGTTATAACTGGCTACCCGATTTCTATTGTTAGTAGCTTTACAAATTGGGCTGAAGTGCGCAACTTTCGATACCATTTCATTGACTTTCAAACTGTTTCAGTCAAGGAAAGTTGTCCATCAATGTTATCAAGAAATCTTCCTTATCGTTCCACTTCACAGTTGGCTAGACAGGATTATGTGCACCCTGTTTAGCTTCTGCAGTTTAGCTTGCTGTTTAAGTTAGACATTAACCCATTCTTTTTTACAGTTCAGAAAGCGTGTTTTATTGAAGGAAAAAACATGAATAAATATTACTAGAAAGGAAATTTGGATCGAAATAGTTGAAGCATTTATTATTTCATACACTACGTTCTTTGCAGAATGCATATAAATTGTAAAGGCTTACAAAGCACAGAAGGTGGTCTAAGTGGCTTCATCGGCGCATTTGCGCTGAAGTAAACGAAGCAAATATTATGATGCCCCTTTACCACACTGGTAATGCAAAGCCTCGAAGTAATTTCATTTAACCATGTAGGTACCCCCATAGTCAGATATAGCACCGTATTCAGCACATTTCTTAGCATCATCCTCGAATTTAAGAGGTGCACAAAAAAGACACACCGTGAGCCGAGGACACCATTTAAGAACGGTCAATTAATTAAATATTCCGACGGGGACACCTGAGCGTCGCCGCGCCGTAAGGACCCGACCCGGGGTGATAAGAATAATTTTCCAATATTGTATATCAACGGCATGACGGGAACACCGATTCCCATGTAACCTGAAAACACAATATATTCGGTTAAATGCGCATTTATGGCTTCACGAGTGCACATTATTGCGCTAGCAACAACCGCCATAAACGTGTATCAGCGGATTATTGCCATAATTGCGAATAAACTCCGACACAAATTTAGCGACACCATGGTGCGATATTTTTATGTTTAACGGCCATGATCTGCAGGCCACAGGGTAAGAGATCAATCACCACACAGCATTTGTTTGTTACGAATAATTTCATTTGTATAATGGAGTAATTTAGATAAATGACTGTACTGCAATGATCGCCAAATTAGACAAGAATATTTTGAATGTTGCTAATCAAGTATAGTACCTGCGTATATGTAAACGCTGGGTAATCGCGGTACTTTATACAGCTAGGGACTTTAATGGCACCGCAGGTTAACCTCACTGTTCAACTCCCGTCACCTTGACAGATTCCTGCGAGCACATGATATCCTGACGTCAACGCTCGGCTTCAGTCACATTGACAGCTACCTGTCAACGCATGACACGCTATCTTCAACCGTCGTCTCCCGTCATTTTGACAGCTGGCTGTTTGCCGTTAGAGATCAACGTGTGTATCTGTTATTTCTACAGAAAACTTGGCGATGTGGGAAACGTCAGTGAGATCGTTTTTCTTCAATTTCACTGGCCCAGCGCAGACTGGTAGGTAATTTGCGTCGTAAGCATAATCAAAATTCACAGTATCGTAACTCTGTGTATAATTAAATGAAAGGGTTCAAATACATTCAATGCATTCGCCCCATCCTATGCCTCCAAATGCTTACAAATATCAGAAAATAATGTCACAAATATTGGTTGATGCTATTAATATTATAAAAGTTGTAAATTGAATATTCCAAATGTACATAGAGAATTCAGAGAAGTAAGGCAGAAGTCCTAAAATTAAGCTAATTGAAACGTATGTAAGTAACTAACTATAGTAACTTTTACTAATAACTAACATAATAAAAATCCAACTTGGTAATACTTTACTTACTACAATTACTGTCTACTTCTAACGCTTTTCACCAAAAGTGGTGCTGGGTACTCTTAACCTATATCCTTAGGTGCTCATGGCATTTTATTATTTTATTACTTTTTATAACTAGTATGTACAGAGAGGGTTAATAACAAAAACATGATTTTCAATAAAGGAAATAGCGTTTTTATTGTCGAAGGCGTAGAAGCTATTGAAAGTTTAAATAAACTGTTTTACGAGGTTTCTCACATACGGGATAAAAAGCTATCAACGGAGATTTATTGTAGTATGGTTTCCCGCAATAACACAATTGAGGTCTACGTACATTTATTGAGCGCTTTCCAAAAATCTAACATCGGAAGATATGATGATGCATAGGAAAGTATCCGTGTCTGAAAATTTTATTCATATACAATGTATTCTGTAGATGGTTCATGAAATCTTCGAGAAGTGATAATATCGTTAATCTAGCTGAAAAGTTTAAATAAAGGTATATCCTACATCATTTCGTAAAATAGCTTTAGCGCTTCAAAGATTGCGCTCAATCTTCGGCTTCTCAATTTTTGGTGATTTTTTTAGGTTTTCGAGGAAGAATTACTTAAATACACGTATACAATTTGTCGTTTCATTTTTCAACGAAAGCGTAACCTCTATGAATATTTAACAATAGCGATTTCTTTAATTTTAATAGCTAAATAATATTTTAAGGAAAAGCTATCCAAAAAACGAATAGATAATAAAATTCACAAATGAATAATGATAATACATTAATTGAAAATCAAATTTAATTGTCATCTTTGAGCTCCATACGTGGACCTTTACAAAGCACTTTAGAATATGCTTTTTAGCTCTTTTCAACTTAAAATTAATACAACATATACTGAAATTTAGTGGATATTCGAAATTTCACGAGAATATGAAAATGGCAAAATGCAAGTGTTCTCCAATAATACCAAAAATCAAGCTACTAAAGTAATAAATATTTTTTAAAGCTCTTAAAGTGGCCATAGAATTATAATTGATTGATAACAAACAATTATTATAAGGTGGGGTGCAAAAGTGAAACTTAATTAAAACAATGTTTCATTAAATGATTTTATTTCCCAAAATATAACGTGAAAAGTCTTCAAAAACGCGATGTGTCCGAAGGTCTCTCTAAGATTCTTGTGGATCTATAAAAATGGTCTCTAGGTGCAAGTTTTGGAACTGTGAAGTATGTATGCATTTTGATATATGAAGTAACTGTCTTATTCTCCTCAGCGTTACATTAATTTAATATTTCACTACTCACTAACCAAAATAACGAATAAATCTTCTCTCACGCCACATTCAGTCCGCTTGAGTGACAAGTGTGAAATTCAGAACATGAAAATTAAATCGAGATTGCAGTACAAATATTTTTATGTGACTTACAATTAGCCAATCATATTTTGAAGAGAAACATATTTGTCTACTTCTTCATTAGATTTGCTTTTCCTTGTAGAAAACACAAAAACTTGAAAAAGTTTCTAGCGACTTAGCTACTTAAAGCTATACGACGAACGGATAAATATTTATTTAATTTAATAATAATTACATATTAAATAACAAATATGTATGGGTTTAAGTGTTATGTATGATCTAATAATAATCATATGTTTAAGCCATAAAGGTACTAATTAGCAAATGCCGAAATTTACAACCCCGGTGTTTAAGTTTTGTTTCATGCAAGGGGTTTAGAATTTTTGAAGTAATAAAGGTTGAAATTGTAGGTAAATTCTGTGAATTTGTCCCAGTTTTAACCGTGTTTTTTTACAGAAATAGAGGGCACAGAAAGATTTTATTTGAGTATTGGTGTAAAAACCAAGTTTACGAAACGTATCTTAACATTAGTCTTTTCCAAACCTAAGTTTTTTATTCAATTAATCATACGACGTTTGTTTACACCTCGGCTGGAAGGGTTAAAATTATTTTCGTCTACGGAGCTATGTTGCAGTCATTTTACAATGACTGCAACATTGTCTGAGCAAATATCACGCGATTCTGTTCGTAAGATCCTGAAATGGAATAAACTTCATCCCTATAAACAGCAGATTCCCCACGAATTATGGGAAGATGACTCGGATAGATGAATATAATTATGTGAAGAAATGGTGGAAAGAATTCAAATCACAACGCAATTATTAAAAATGTTTGATTCAATGCTGAGTGCACATTTTATCTCAACGGCATAGTTAATAAACATAATTGGCATATTAGATGATTTATTTTTTGATGAAAACTTAAATGGAAACAATTACTCAGAGATATTAGATACCATAATTGAACCCCTTATTATTCAAAAATTAGAAACCCGACAAAATATTCACGAAAATATGAATTTGAATGACAACCTCATTCACTTTCAACAAGACGGGGCTCCACCACCACACTATGTCTCAGCAGTCCGTCAATTTTTAAATGAAAAGTTTCCTGGGCTGTGAATTGGAAGATCTCCCTTAGATTTTTATCTTTTTGGGAATACATGAAGTTAGCAGTGTACAAAATGATAACCTCCAACAATTGAACATATTCGGTAACGGATTACAAGGGAATGTAGAGGGCGACACACAGGACCTCTATTTTAGGACCTTTATTAGTTTTCGAGTTATTTGGACTGATAATTTTCAAATTATCACCGCTTTAATAGACCTTTACTTCAATCTGACTGCGCCAAACTTCATCCTCACTCTAATTGTGGCAACAGTTTGCAATGCACGAGAATAAAACAATCCTAACACATATCTTGAAGGACTATCCACTGTGACATTCGTTTTGTTTCGTAGTACTAACCAATACCAACAATATTATGTTAGTATTGTCGTGACTGATTACGAGATGATTGTTAGAAAGCCATTTCCCAATATTATTCATCAAATTGGAAATGTGATCGGATGTTGGTCGAAACAGAAAAGTGGTATCGTCTACGTAATTGGTAATAAAATAACTACAGGTCTAACGCTGTAGATGTCATGAAAGTAAATCATCAACAAAAGAGGTCAAACAGTCAAAGCGTCTAAAGAAGAAGAAGAATCCCTCCCTTCTATCCCTCCGAAGAAGAAGTATCAGTTCAAATCTATATCTCTAATGCCATACAGCAGCAATTTACACTTATATACTGTTAATACCGTGTTTAGATCATAATCCCATTAATTTCCGTGCATATTTCCTTTTGTTTGCAGAATTAGCAGATGTATGTAAGTTAGTGAGTCTAGGGATAGTATCGCTCTATAAAATTTCAGCCCATATAAAATTCCATTAGCAATACCGTTCATTACTTCTTCCATTATAATGTTTTGCTGTTGTGACTTATTTGTATGCATACTTAGGATTATTTGCTGACATGACTGACATGATTGACATGATTTGTCTCTAAAACACCTAAGTGCAAAAAACACGCTACCTTCTCCAAAACTAACCATTAGTTATCATATCTATGATAAATAGAAAATATTATGTATGTCTGTAATTGGTTGTTTAACTAAGTAAGTATATATAACTAAAGTAAGGTAAAATTCTAAGCTGCTGATTATTGACTTTATTATTCTGACAAATCTATAAGGGTATAATTTTGACGCTGTAAACGCACCTGACCTCAGAAATTCCCTAGTACGTTAGGTTTTTGAGTAACTGTAGGTTAAATGTCCGAAAAATGGCCATTTTGATTTTATGAAGTTTTGGTAAAGAAACGATTTTTTTTTATTTCAGAAAAGGGTATTTTATAGTATAGGTTCTTAGTATTAAAATTGTTACGGTCCAATTTTGATTTTGTTTTATTTTTTTAATTTTTATGTTGGTGCAGTTTAGTTTTCTTAGATTGCACGCAGGTTTGGTGGGTTGCGTTCTAGAGACTGATTTTCCAAATCCAATTTCCAAAATTCCAATTTCCCATTTCCTACCTATGTTTAAACCTATCTTTCCTAAATACAATCCCTAGTTCCTTTAGTTGTTCCTTCCCTACCTTTTAAGTTGGTCTCGTTTTCGGTTTTCGTTGATAGATGTCAGGTGTTGGTATAGTTTTTTCTTGGTTTTTTCTTTTTTCAACTAGTTATTTAGGAGGTCGAACGTGGTTTCGGTCTCTTTTGGGAAAGTGATAGCGTAGCGTATACTTCGTGTGTGAATTTTATTTTAAAAGTGCGGCGTTGGTCCAAAGGGAGTTCTCTGAATGTATGGGCAAATCTTAGTGGATTTTCGAGCAGGAGGTTTGGATTTCATCGTGAGACGGATTGTCAGAGTCCTCCGTAGAAGTTTCGTGCTTTTGGAGGGTCCAAGAGACACGCGGTTCGACCCGATTTTTTTTGTGCTGGACTAATCCCACTCACGCTAGCCGTTTTCCATCTTAAGGTAAAAAGGGACGTTCTTGCTAGACGTTCGCTGGTTTATTTTAAGTTTTCTTTTCAGGCTGTAATTGTTTAAGGCTGTACGTTTTTTTTGTATTTGTACTTATTCGCATACACGTGCGTGACCGTCTTGGTTTGGAGGTCATTGTGGAAAGGGGGTTTACGTCATTGGTTCCCACCCTCACTTGTTCGACTGTTGGAGCGAGGATACGAGGCGAGGTTCCTAGCAGCAGCGCGCGTCATGGTAGCAGCGAGTGCCGAGGTCACGAGACAGCGCACAGAAGCCAAAGCAGTAGCCAACGGAAGCCACCCGGACATCGGAAAACAGATGAGTGGTTGAATCTATCGTATTTAATTGCGCATAATTTCGTTTTTATAAGCGTGAACCAGCGGGAGGTTGTAAATAACTTACCTTGTTTTTGGGAGAACCGGTATTTATTACCGCGTGAATTTCTTCACGTTGACCATTTCCTTTTTGTATTTTTTTTCAACTGGCCTTTAGCCGTATTAAATAACGTTCATAAGTATAGTTATATGTATGATTATTCGACTTGGTATGTAGAGGTTCGTGCAGAACTTTGGCGAGCTCTAACCGAATTTATGTGTGAACTTACACGTGAATGCTTTGATTGGAAGAGTTGTCACGACACGCTCTACTCTTGGTTGGCCAACAAATTAGTAGTAGCGTTTTCCTTTTCTTTATTTACTAAATTAATATTGGATTTTATCCTTGCAAACCCACGTAGAGTATTAAGAACAACTGTTATTACCTTGAGGGTAATTGTTATAATTACTGTACAAATTAATCCTGTATGCCTACACAGTGGGAATTCTTCATGTACTTATATTGCTTATTCGTTGAATATTATATGTATTAATATTAGCTTTAGAACTTCACCACTGCCTGTGCGAGTTAGGTAAGTCTTGCATTAATGAGAAAACTCGTGGTGTCAAAAATTTATCTTCGAACCCTACCCTTCTCCGCTGAGCAGAGAGTGGCCGTAGGACTTACCGCGCAGGAGGAGGTGGTACCGGGTATTGTTTGTTTATTAATTGTCTTATTTTGTAATTCAGATGTGTTGGGTTGGCGGCGTCAACGGTAACAAAATCCATTTTGGATTGCTGCTGTACGTTTTTTTTTGCTGAGATATGCAAGATTGAAGTGAAAGCAAGATCCAACCAGTGAAAGCAAGATCAGAAGATGATGATTCGGCCAATGAAGGCAAGATCAAAACATCACCCAAAAATAATTTATTTTTAAATGTTGTATGGTTAGATGTGCATTCATTTCACTTTATACTACTTTTGAAAAGTAAATATATTTTCGGAAAAAAACATATTGTTTTGTATATGTTCTTAAAATTTTATTTAGTTTGAATAAAACTACGTTTATCGCTTCTTCGTTTATGAAAAGCGTTGGAGTTGTCCAGCTTAAGGCACCAACAGTAATCTGATAGCATATTGATCTCACCTTCCTTGAGACCTCTTTTCCATTTCATTAATGTCCCGGTGGAACCTATCGTCTTGATCGTCGCTAACACATCCTAAATTGGCGGCAATAATCCTACTGTTTAAAAAGTGCACTTTTAAACGTTTATAAAATACTAAATATGTATTTGTATTAAACTACTCAACATATTTTGTAAAATATATTTGTTGTTTGGATGTTTTTTATTTCCTAGAAATCCATTAACAACGCTTTTGAATCCTTCCCAAGCATTTTCCTCAGTGAGAGAATTTTTTTTGTTCAAAATCTATTATCTTCATTAGTTATCTGATATCGCGATCGACGAAAATAACTTCCCTGATCTTTACATCACTTGTTCAGAGAAATTTGTTAGTTACATACTTGAAACAATCTCCATTTTGATCTAAGACCTTTACAAACTGTTTCAATAGCCCCAACTTGATATGTAGAGGAGGCAATAAAACGCTAGAAGGGGGGAGTAAAGGTGGATGGATAACATTCAATGATCCACGTATCAAATCTTTCTTAGATGTGCACAAAAAGCAGGGATATTTTGTATGTCCGGGCTGTTGACCTGAAATCATGGATATTATCCTTAAATATCCGCAAATTATCTACTTATGCTCATCGTATTTGATACACTTGTGTAGCGTTGCTAAATTGGCATAAATCTCCTTCAAGTATACAGAATAGGTATAGAAGCACATTTATTTCCATTGTGCAAAAGAACCGCGTTCAAATTCTTTTTTGTGGAAAATTGGCCAAAATGGCTATTTTTCGATCATTTAACTAAAAATTACTCTAAAATTACTTCTCTTCTCTGACGTGTTAGGGAATTTCTGCGGCCAAATACATTGGACGTACATTGGTCAGTCATTTCTGTAACTGACAAAATCTAAAATTTTGTAGAACTGTGTTACTTGTGTTAAATAATTTGGTTAAACTACTATATATATTTATAATTTTTGTTTAGGACACTTCATAATTATTATGTTTTAATTACTTGCCAAATATTGGAGCTAGCTAGAAACATTAGCTTATTAACTTATTAAGTTTTTTGATATAAAAATATATGAAGGTATGTATTGTATAATAATAGTACAATATAAAAAATAAAGTTTTAAAAGGCGAAATATAATTTATTATATGTATATTTCGCCTTATAAAACAATAAATTAAATAAACAAAAAGAAATATCTACAAAAAATACAAACCTTTTTACACACAAACCAATTTCCGGTAAGTAATAGGAACCCAATCAATGCTTTCACCACAAACAATAGAAAATAGTTAAAATCACAAAAAGTACATTAAACTAACTAAGATAAAGCACTAATCATATCGTACTAATAAATCCCCAAATTCCATAAGACTTACAGGACCATTTGTTGACACAATAGATTTACCCATAACCAGATTAAATTTAAACCATATACTACAGTCGACAGACAAAACTAATAGACGATAATATTTCCATTAGATATAGTAAACCTCTATACAATATTCTTGTCAAAGAAACTTTGAACATACCAAAAAAAAGCATAAGCAGTAATAATTTCGAAGATCCCAAATGACTAACGATACTTTTTTCTTAATAACGAACTTTCTTATTATTTGAGATAGAAAGTCGCTTAAATGGGCAAAGTAATGCGAACTAATCCGCCTGATAAGATTCCACAAAGAAAAAAATTAAATGCTTTTTGTTTATGTCTTATTCTCTCGCTCGACGATGTTGGCTCCTTCGTAATCCAAGACATGCTTCAATTCATTTGCATTTGTTGCTAGTGCCGTACTATTCGGTTTCTCATTCACATCGGAGCGGTGTTGGTTAATTCTTAAGCTTTAACGGTTGAGAAGTAGAATCCAGGTACACTTTGTCACAATCCTTGCCTTTTATCTTATATACCACGTTGGTTTCTTCTTTATTCAAAGCGCTTGCTCTTAGTGTTTGTGTATCTAGTTGTATTGATTATTGTGAATGCTGGTGTTAGATTTATATAGATTTGTATAATTTTAATCATGTAGGGAATGTCTACGTGGTATGTGTGCTTCTTAGATTGATTTCATCGCTGTTGTGCATCGCTTATTTTATCTTTTCCATATTGGTGTCATGAATTGTATATCAGAAATTTTGAGTGCTAAATTTTGAGTGTGTATTTAGTTTTTATGTTTTTAGGTGATTAGAGCTGTAACGTATATATCTCCAGCTATGGGTACATTTTTGGCTCCAATTAATGGCGAATGTGTTGTTGTCTTTTCATGTTATGAGAGTGTCTAAGAATGCCAATGATTTGTTTGTGTTTTCTGTTACAATTGTAAATTTTAATCTATTATCAAAATTCTTGAAAGGTTCAAATAATTTATTTAAATATGATTGGCGAGATGTGGTTAAAATGTCGTCAACGTATCTAAAATAAAAAGGTGGTTCTTCTTCTAATTTTTCTAAACATATCCTCTTCTGCATATTTCATTGTCAGGTTGACTATTGTTATTGACAAAACACAATACCCATAGCACATCCATATATTTGTTTACATTTTTTCACAATCTTTTTTCACATTTTAAATACCTTGATTCCAGACATAATTTTACACCTACTAAGAATTCGTCAATGTTTAATATTAATAATTTTTAATTAATTTAATAATTTTATGTGTTTTCATCGTTAAGTAGCTACTGTTTTTTGTGCTTTGTCGACCTGAGTAATTGATGGTTATGTTGGGATTGTTTGTATGTACTGTTGTGTCCCTTATTGGATTTTGTCGTAAAATTTGTGTTTGGCATTTTTTTGTACGTTGTGTTTGAGGTTGAATACACTTTTCATGTTTCTTACTACATTATCTCTAATTTGATTTTTTATGTGTTGTGGATTTGTGGTTATTGCATTTTCAATCATCAATTGATATATATCAATTTATTTTTTATTGAGTGAAAGGCATCTCTAGTGTGATTAGGTTTTGGAAAATTAAATATTGGCCTTAGGCAATATTCTATATTATTAGAAACGACAATATCGGTACAATTTTGTATCCATTGTTTGTTGGTTTGGTAATCATTGTGTTGTTGTTTCTTAAGATTAATATTTTGTGATTATACAAGGTGTCCCGTATCGTTATGTTCAAGTTTTGGGAGCGTAAAGTCCATTATCCATTTTTAGTTTAAGTTTAAGTTACACGCCTATGAATATTATTTTAAGATAATACTAAAAATGAATTCGTAAAGTAAATTCGTTTGGGCTGCCCTAATCGATAAATTGTTGATTGGTCCTGTCGTTCTTCCTGCGAGGTTAAATACGGACAATTACCTTCAATTTCTTAGTGACGAACTCCAAGGACTTTTAGAGGATGTCCCACTGAATGTTCGCCGAAACATGTGGTTTCAAAGGGATGGGGCATCACCACATTCCGGAATTGCTGTCCGAAATTGGGTTACCGTCAATTATACAAGATGAATTAGTCGAGGTGATCCTGTCGCCTGGCCACCTAGATCACCCGATCACAATCCCATGGATTTTTATTTATGAGGGCACATGAAAGATTTAGTTAGTGTACGCGCAAGTTTGAAAAACAAGAGAAGAATTATTGGAGCGTATTCAGCAGGCTGCCGAACAAATACGACAAAACAAGCGACAAATACGGATAAGTACTTCATCTGTTGGCTTACGGGCACAAGCCTGCATTCAACAAGGAGGTGGACATTTTGAAAATATTATTAATTGACCTTTTCTTAAATAAAATCATTTTTTATTTACTTACTACGAATTCATTTTTAGTATTATCTTAAAATAATATTTATAGGCGTGCAACTTTGAAACAAATAAAAATGGATATACAAGTTTTGCGTTTTTTTTTTACTTGACAAGAAGTGTACTTTACGCTCCCAAATTTTGAACATAACGATACGGGACACCTTGTATAATTCGAGCAAAGCAAAAATGTGTGAAAAAAACTTCTTCTCTTTACACATGTTCACACCCGTTTCACTCTCTGACACATACACACCTTTAAATTCGAAAGAATTTTGTAAAATTATATTTAAAAAATTATAAGTAAAATAATTTCAAAAGTTAACTTGAAAGCATTAAAAAGTATGCCTTATCATTAAGGATACCTAACATTTACTTCGAAATGCCAAGCAGTTACGTTCGGTTCAATCATCTAGACACCTGATATTTATTAAGTACTAACCATAATGTCAAAAATCTTGGCGCTGGTTATGTATTTTTCAGATCTCACTTAAAAATGTCATCAAAGAGTATATATAATGCGAACTTCCATCGAAAATGTAAAAAGCACACACTTTAATTAAAACAATCGTGGGTTGGTTTTATTGGGTAATAATAATAGTATTTATTGTAACAATCAAAACGATGATACAATCTTATGGTAGGATTCGGTCGAGACCGCTCTTCAATCCTGCCATACTTAAAAGGAATTATTACATATATAATATATCATCTGTCTACGCCTTATCTACTATAAAAATTAATTATATTTTGAACATAAACAGTATCAAAATATTTTCCACCTTCCTCTTCCTTCCCAACATGTTTACACAACCGCAACAATTTATAACAATCCGAATGCACTTCAGATCTAAACGTTAATTATTCGAAGAAATATGCGGGCTTTTTTAGAACTATTTATTATTTAAACTGATATATTTTCTAATCTTAGTCAGTTATCTTTATACCATCAATTTCCTCTTCGTTAGAATATATTATTTCCTCTATATAAGAGAATTTTCAAGCCTAAATGTCACCAAATACAATAGTTAAATATTTATATAATATGACCGTAATAAACCCAAGAAGAAAGCTAAATGTAGTACATCTTCAAAACTTGACTGTAGAGCCATCACATCAATATTTACCGAAGGATGGTCCAGTTTATCCTCAAAACGGTATCCGAAGCAGAGAGCAAACACTGGCCAAGCAGTAAAGAGGCCTAGGTGTGTCTGACCACCAAAATATTGAAATATAATTTCGCAACCAAACGCTATAGGGATAGTCAACACGAAATATAACGCGTCCCTCCCGAGAATGTTTAACTAACACTTCAACCTCAGCCCAGTAATGGTCTGTCCTGGATTACTTAGAAGAAAAAGAAGATGCTGTGTAGGTACGGGAGATACAAGGAAGACCAAACTTTCAAACCACTCGTGTATGGTAATGTGACATACGGGATTTGAACCTGTCCTCTTGACAGCGTTCTTAAGCACTCGGTTAATGATTTGAAAAGTAGTTTAAGTAAGAAGCAGCCATGATGACACGGTAAAATGTCAAGTACGTTAGAAAAAATTGAAGAACCAATTAAAAAGAAATTAATGTAAAACGGTTGTGATGTCCTCACAAGTCCTTGTTTTATATATTCTTCGATGCGCGCACTTCTTATTGTAGTAGAAATTTAGTGCAATGCCACCTACCTGTTATTTCCCCTGGATTATAAACTCTAAAATGCTTCATTATGGGAAAATTGCCTGAAAGCGAAAACAATGAACTTTTACTTCACGAGGCACATTAAAACGACGGAATATTAATTTAATAAATTGCCGCCGCTTTGTTCTCTTTCCGCCTGTAGCAGAATCTGAGCAGGCAGAGCCATCTACCGACGATTTGTATAACTGATGTATTGCGAATGGGTTCCTCGCTTTATGGTGTATCGAAGTCACCGCTTTCACATGCTCAAAATCTAATTTGTATAATAAAAAGCGTAGTGTTAACGTTTACGGCACTTATTTACTTTTGTACTTAGACGTTTTATTGCATTCCTGGCAGTTAAGTTATAAAAAATTGCAGGTAAAAAGGTGAAAACCTTTCCCAGAAAGCGCATGTAAAAAATATGTAGCACTTCCAGTAACATGTCGGAAGTACAGACAGTAAAAGTTTTACCCTCTATAAAGGTTTATGATGGAATGTTTTAAAGGTAAAGGCTGGTTTGTCAATAAACCTGTGTTTACGTAACTATTTTTAGAAATAGATTTTACGAGGGTGAATTAATTTTTATTGAATTAAATGTATCAATTTTTATTTGAATAATTACACAAATTCATTTAACTAACTAAAATATTTCGTTCAGCTCGGAAATAACTATTTTATTAATAATATAGCACGACTTTTCGAAGGCAGTACATCCTAAATTTATTTGACGTATCTTAGTGTATAGTAACAAAATTCGCTTGTCGAATTGTTTAATTTAAAACAAATAGTATCGGAGCCAACTCGAATTTCTAAAAGTAAGATATCCCAGATTGATTTAATTATATTATCCTGCTCATACCTATCTATGAATGTAGATTTATTAGATTATTTTAGAAACTGATCTTGGTGTATCTGATTATGTATACTCTTATACGATCATTTGAACCAGGAATGTTTCCCCAGTGATTTACTCACCTTATGCTTGGACAATATTTTATGTTATTAGAGTTGATGATAAAGTCAATTGTTTTACGGTTTTTTTAAATGCTTTTTGATCATCATGCACCCTTAGTTATTCGTCTTGTTTATAGAAATATGGCCCATGATAGCAGACTTATTGATTTCAAATCTATTGTATTGAATAGTAAGCGGAACTATTATAACTTTTTGCGCAATTTGATAACTGACGTTGTTCATCGAGAAGAGCAACCCAATTTTAACTTTTATTGCTGCAATAAAAATTACCCGGTCACAGTTGAAAACGATGAAAGTTACTTGTTCAAGAAAGAAAGTTATACCTGAACATCTCAGACTTCCTTAGGCGATTATTGATTTTTTTGTGCAGTTTGTTCAGAATTTACAGATTCATGCTGTGACTAAATTGATTTCTTTTTACTCTTAAAATATATGCAACAGTAACCTAATTCTGTTAACGTTTCTACCGATGGGCCAGGTAGGAATTATCAAAATTGTTGCATCTACAAAATCAGGCTCAGTAGGGTATGATGGATTAAATATTAAAATCGTGCGTTTACGTCCCCTGTTTAATAAAGATTATTATTATTATTGTATTAACGAAATTTATCGGTTGAGGCAATAATTATCAGAAAATTTCCCGAAAACAAAACCACCATCTTCAAAGAGTTCAAAGAGTTCAGTTTATGAAATAAAAATGAAATTACTCATGGCCGAACTTGCCCAAAATTCTTGCATATTGATCAAAAAACCTAAACTTTATAAGATAAAAAAATAAAAGATTAAAATATGAAAACACGAAAAAAAAATTTGCAATGAGGCAAATCTTTTTGCCTTATTGCATACTTCTTTTTTGGACCGTTTATTGCATATTTTAATTATGCAACCACAGAGACTTTGGTCACTTCAAATATTTCACACCAACAAAAATCAAAGTCTATTTCAACAGATCAATGTGGGTGGCAATCAGTCCAACGAATACAAAAAGAACAATACGGCGAATCGTCGAAAAATCACTGCAGCTTTAAAGGACGCAACTGGAACGTAACATGGTAAACTCTTCGGGAAAAAAAGAAACAGAAGAGGACCGCCGATGTTTAACAAACCGTGATGGATACACGTCAACAAATGTAAACAATTGTAAACATTCGCGCTCCGATTCACTTTCTGTTTCATGCCCAGTGTGCCTTGATTTTGCTCGGGCATGGATAACGCGATAGCCTCGCACGTTTCGCGATAACTTTTTCTCCCACCACTGACGCACAATTTTCATACAATCAACGCATTTTAACATCGCTCCATTGTAAACAGTCGGTATGAGTCATGCACCGGGCTACAACGTTTCGACACAATTGCCGTGCTACGGCGGATTTCATGCTTGCTCTATCATTGCAAGAGTTGCTTCAAAAGCAATTAGGAACAATTAGAGCAGTTTTCAAGGTTTTCGTTTATTTTGCTCGAAATAACACCAAATGAGCTCATGTAAAAATGAATTATTTGAAAATGTTTTGCTGTTTTTACACTTTACAACAGACCACCATTACCATTTTTTGTATTAGCAATAATATCTCGGGTAAACTGGATTCAAATAAACTACTAAACTATCTGCAATTAGCTTAATAAACACCTACATGTAACTTAAGTATATTCCATCTGACTTCACGTATGGCACTCGACAGTTGTACCAACAATCATCAGCACAAAACCTCATTTCCTAATGACAATAATCACAGTGCGCTGCGATAGAAAGATTCGGGTATTCACATCTAATTGGCTGCTGCTCTACTAGGAATTATTTGAATGCCTTTTAGTAATAAAGTGGATAAACGTTTACGGTTGGTTCCCAAGATGAAATCATAAGCGCACTTCCATATCACCAGACTAATCAAATAAAATAGAAATAATTCAGTTTGTGTCCGTCCTGTACTGTAATTTTTATTGCCCAAGAGAGTTGTAAAACATGAAGGTAAAGTTTTATGACTTTTCTTTTCAAGCTGTAGGCACGCGGAATTTTAATGTAAAACTATATTTCATGAATTCTAGTTTAGATTGTAGAATAATACATTTTGTAGTTTATAAAAGGAACTATGTATATGTATACAAATATACGTAACACCTGCGCTATCTATGAATGTGCATTGCCATAAAATAACCCAGCAGATGTCAGCTAATAAAATATTATGTTAAAAGCGCTTAAAATAATTATCAATACGTGACATTAATAATCGCATATAAGGATGATGCACTCAATTTTATAGTAGGTATTACGGCTAGATATTAATACTGCATGCACACTTAGAACATAAAGACCATTTTATTAATATTAAACCAGGAGAGAATAATAACACACTTCCAATGTTTACTACAACGAGAAAATTAAATCATATTTATAAAGTTGTAATAAATTATTGTAATCTAAATTATTTCATACATACACTAAACTTAAGGAAACACTATTATTTACACATTATTGTTAGTTTGAATGCAAAATTTTCAATGGATTTTTATTTTGTGTGGGTAATTAGTTTTTAAGCAATCATTTTTAAAAGGTGTAAAGAAGTAGTAACTACACTAAACTTAGGCTAGTTTAACAAACTAATACTAAAGCTAAAACAACGACATTTTTTACTATTGCATATTTGGCCATAGACGCAGTACTGAAGGCTTAAAACTTTACGTTAACCACTAGGTGTCAATTTCCGTTCAAACCACTTCCATCAAGAAATATCTTAAATTTTACAAAAATCTATATAAATGTTATTTTAGTGGAGACGACTTTTTCTACTTTAATTTCAAATAAATTAAAGTTCCTAGAACTGCTCTAGTTCATGTGCAGTACTAATATTCTTTTCCCTTGTCGACCACGTTTGTCAACTAGTTTGATAAATATATTAGAAGAAATGAATTCCTAAACTCATCTATTACGAGGTTTGTATAACACGAGCCAGATTTTAATAATTACGTCATTCTTAAATTTCAGTGTTGTATTTCATTAGAACAAAATAAACATGTACCCGTAACTTTGGAAATTTCTATTTATGTACTTAGAAATCAATGTAATGAAGTATACCGAAAATCGTGATTTTTTTAATAAATTAATAATATACTAACCGATGATCAGTTAGTTATGAAGATGCTGTCTGTAGTGAACGGCGAAACATCAATGGACCGACGCGGCGATCACCTGAAAGCCTAGAAGTATAATACCTACAGTAATTAACACTGGATTAATAACATCTTATATATTTATATTTTTTCTAATCATAGTGTCATTAATATTGCATGTAAAACATCGACATTTTGTTAAATTTTGTTATACAAATTTAAATAATGGAAAATAAAATTGCGTGAATTATATAATCGATGAATTAAACGCACATAAATCCAAAAAAAAATCATACTTTATTTTCCCATACGTTTGTGTATTTTTCCAAAAATACTGTTATTGCTTTAACAATTGTTTTTAACATTAATTTAAAACAATTGTTTAAATTATTAATTAATTAATAAAGTTTGTGATGAGTTTGTATATGAACCTACTCTGCATAAAAATGTTGTCCTCTTTCATTTCGAGACAATGTAATAATAAACCAATATAATCAAGAATTGCGAAGCTTTATTAATTCTAAACTTGACTGCTGAATGGGGCCTATTACCTTTTTAATTTTACTTCTAAAATTAAACGCAGAAAAAGAAAAAAGTCTTCTAATCTAGAAAAATCAACAGTTGACTTTTCATATACCAACATCGTCACTAGACGAAAAACAATTTATATCCACCTGTCAGTCAGCATGATTTTAAAAATAAATGCAGCACTACAATCAAAATCCATTCAGTTATGAATATAAGTGAAAAGCCTTTCCAAAGATTTTTATAAAACTTTTGGAATCTGGTTTGAAGGCGAGAGTTTCTTTTATAACATCGTTCAAATCATTGTAACAGAATATAGTCATAATAATACTATAAGTTGATGCTGATAAAACAACTATTAAATAAGGGCTATTGACCGCAGTTCCAAGTATAAAAGTGTCACCAAAAAAGAAAAGAAAATTAAATATGTGGGGGTATATGCGGTATGTAGGGGAATATCTATCTAATACTGTCAAGTTTTGTAGTTCTGAATGCAAAATTTTAACGTAAATTTCCTACACATTCAATGTGAATACTATCAATTCCAAAAGATAATATTATAAATAGTCTTGTAATATTTCATTGACAACTTAAGGGCCTTTAAAATGGAGTACTGCTAGATCCTTCACATCTAAAAATACAAAGCTGTGTCAATTCTATGTTAGTAAACAGTAGAAATACAATTTGGTTCAGTGTAATGTTTATATATCGTCTGATTCAGAAGTTAAAAGAGTGAGCATAATTCAGGTCTGTCGCTTGGTATTATCAGATATCTGTCAGCATATGTTTACAC